>JAWQRJ010005375.1:0-10295 GCA_033557515.1 Diorygopyx duplodentatus
GGCCATGTTTGAATTGTTATAAAACAAAAACTAAGTTCGTAAGGACTGTCACTACGTGAAAGCCCAATGCTAGTACTATATAAAGCAGTTACGCCAATTATCTAACATCTTGGGAAACATCTTGTCTTTCTAAGAGTTGCTTTATAAATTTGATTGGAAAAACAAGAGAAGCTCTTTGTAGTTCTGTTAGAATATATTGTAGTGCGTTCCGCATGAGAATTGAGTGTTTTTGTTGTTTATTTTCAATTGTATTGTATTGTTAAGGTTTTGACGCTTATTTTAGGGCTATAAATCCATATAATTATATTTCATTCGTAAATCAACAGACACACGTAACATATCGTGGAACCTAAACAAAACAAAAGCAAACTTAAAATTCATATTGGCCACTCTTGAGTTCTCCTAATTCAGGACGACTAACGCAAAAATTTAAGCCGTCACTGCCCAGTTCCCATTTTAAAACCCCTGAATAAAGACGATCTTTCTCGTGGGGCAAGCGGGTTTAACATATCTTTGTTTTTAAGAAAGTTATCACGAAAAAACTCTCATTGCAAAAGTCATGCAGTAATGCAGTGTGTCATGATTAGCTTAATCGCTATCTGATGGAGTAAAAGTTCGACCGGCGAAACCTCTGTTTTAGATAATACTATAATAATTAAGTAATTGGGCTTTTTCGAAATATTGTACTTAGTTTTTGTTTTATAACAATTCAAATATGACCAATTTCGAAGAATGTCTTTAATTTTAAGAAAGTTATCGCGAAAAAACGTCATATGCAGAAACAATGTTATAAATTTTATGGCTGAAGGTTTTATGGATATCGTAACGCCGGTGTTTGTTTTTTAAATAATTTTCGTATGTTATTCTTGTATACTAATACGCTAATTTTTTTTTTCTTTTCAGGTAAGTACCGCAACCTGAACTATTACGTGGAGGGTACACCATGAATGCTTCTAACAGCCACCGCTGCATCAGATGCAGACTGGATTTATTAAAATAAACAGGAAATGGTTTGTTTAAAATACGTAGATAGTAGAGAAATGCATGTTAATTAGGAAAAGCAGATAAGTTTATAGCGAGTTGAAATTGATTGCGATACTACGTGTAATGAAATATTCAAATAGCATAGTCACTCGAAAAGGACTGTTGGATATACTCAACTATATGAATTATTTTGCTGTTTTAAATTGAACTCTACTATAATTTCTAATTCTTATAAGATATGATCCCATTAGATGAACCCAAATGTGTTTAGAGTAGAAGTACACTTCTTATTACATCTGTAACAATGCTAAACATTTAAAGATATAAAGACATAGCAAGACGAATAAACATATCATCTCTTGCTTTCTCTGCATAACCCTTTGTATTATTGTATTCCTTTTCGTAGTTGCATCATTTCTGGCAACAATGTAATATTTGTTTTCAAATGCTTTGTTTTTGTAGTTTACTGCCTGTGGTTTTTCCTTGTATTTGAATACATCTTCTACAGTTTGTCAACTTCTAGTTGGATTATATTTTATGCGCTCCTATAATATATAAATTTGAAATTTTTGTGTGTTTTTGAAGCTCTCCTGAATTTGAAGCTTTACTTAATTAATAATTTCTCAAAAATATGATGAATTGCACCTTAATATTCTTCTCTATATTCTTCATTTTCTTATATATTTCACATTTCATTTATACCTAGACATGAGAATACGGCGTATGAACCTACTTATCTCGGTGTATTTAGACATTAATGTTGTTGCTTTTTATTGCGGAGTATACATTTTTTCTAAACGTAGATAAAACGTAAATTCACCGGCCCAGAAATTTGTCCAGCAATTTCTGCTTGATAATAGATTTTACAGGATAAATTAACCAAAAGGTAAGAATGACAAAATTTCGGTTTGGCCTGTAACAACAACTTGTTAACACCCTTAAAACTTTAAAAAGAAAAAAGAATTGAAGAATAGTGATGGTACAGCGCGTCCTTTATGTTGACAAGAATGCAATATTACAAGCCTTATTTCCAAAGAATACTATCTAAATAAAACCATAGATTTTTTCAAAGAAAATAACAAGTTAACACCCGTCAACGTGTTAACTTGTTATTTTCTTTTATTTTCTTTATTTCTATCACTTGCATATATAGCCGTCAAAAGTTGAAGTTCACTATGTGGCATTTGTTCCTACTGTCCGTCAATGTGTTAAATAAGAGTGATTCTCTTAATAACTCTCTTAATAAAAGAGAAAACGACAAAAGAAAACTCACCCATGTTGACAATTTTTAAAAATTTCTTTTTAAAAATTGCAAACGTGTTTAATAATATTCCAAAGATAATGTTAAAGATTGTTCAACAATATTAACCTTTAAGCGAAGGTATTTTGAAATGAAAATACTATGTGGCGCTGTTGAATACGTACTTATTTCCAATATGTACAGGCTTTGTTATTAAGTCTTAATGTTACTACTTTCTTATTACAGCTACTGTAGTGTTTAAAGATAATTTAATCGCTCTCAACCTTTAGGTTAAGGCGAAGTTCAGTCATAGACTGAAACTCTTATGAAATAAAGTCCGTTGACTATTATTTTGCAAAGTTCGGCGACTCCGATTTGGGATTTTCTTATGTTACTGGTTAGTGTGCCCTAAAATATTCAGATATTCAGATGTTTCAAGACTAACGGCGTAATCATATGGAATAACTTTCTCTCTCGCTCATTACGTCACCACCGTAAAAATATTTGCAGGGCATAAAATTCACTACAGATTCTATAGCATACCACAGAAAATATTTTTTCTAACAACTTCTTTCTTCAACAACCACTTGGACTGACTCGGGACCAACCGGCCTGAGTCATCAGATTTTTATGCTTGGTTCCCACACTTTGGTGTACGCTAAACCGAACGCAATCAGAGATGATCCACTTTATTAAAATCGTCTTTGAATATGGTCGTTTCACGCTGGCGCTATTATAAAGTATTCGAGTCGTTTGGTGATTTACTTTCTCTTAACCAAAAGTATAAAGAGAAAGTAATTAATTCGGTCCAAAATTTGGTGGCGAGACTAATTTTTTAACAATTTGATGCAAAAAAAGTTTTAAATAAAAGTTGCATGGTTGCAACTTCATACATGCTTGCATGTAACTTCACTTTTTTTTAAATGGAACACCCTGTATATTATTACATTTTTGGATTACTTATGGAATTTATGGTTGATTTTATTAAACATACATTTGATCAAAGTCGCACCGTTTAGGAATTATTGGACATTTTTTCTTCAAAAGTGACATTTGCTTAACATAGCGATTCGGTAATGCGAATCGTAGCCCTCTTAGCATCTATTTCAGAAAATTTTGTTTCAAATAAAACTTACAGTACTTAGTCTCCTCCATAGCATAACGTTACTTTACGTTACTTACTTCTAACGTTACTTTCATATATACAAAGTGTCCCATTTCTTCAGGATGGTATGCAGCTTCAGTTTTTTAAATGGAACATCCTACATATTATCGCATTTTATCGTATTCCGTATCGAATTTATGGTCGATTTTATTAAACTTGTATTTACCCAAAGTCACACCGTTTATGAGTTATTGGACATGTGTTGCAAAAAAATGACATTTGCTTTATCTAGAAGAGAGTAAATTGAGCATTTAATGTAATAATATGAGTACTCTTAAAATTTGTTTTAGGAAAAAATGTTTAAAAAAAAATTATAGTACTTTTACTTCTCTATGAATATCTCATTATTTCAACATATACATATATGAGGTGTCCCATATCCTCATGCATTTTTTGGAATTATCGAATTTCTGGTCGATTTTATTAAACATATATTTGCCCAAAGTTGTATAGTTTAGAAGTTATTTGCCATTTTTTTTCAAAAAATTACTATATACTAATAAATAGAAATATGAGTTTTGATAAGAGCTGGTGCTACAGATAGACAGATGGGCGGAGAAACCAATTGGTAACCTTAGGTAACCAGGATCCATCGATATAGTAGTATGTGTCAGCTTTTAATCTCTTTAATTGATAATCATTATTCTGTCCTTTCAAAAAATTCATAGAATACCACTCAGAATCGTAGATACAACAATATAACTTTCACATTTTCGAAAGTATTGGGGTATGCACAGATGGGGCTCCTCATCTATGGCAGGAAAAAACGCTGGTCCACAGGCACTATAATATAGTTCGAAAGGTGCAATTTGGGCACATTGCATAACTCATAGACAATCACTTGTTCCAAAACAAATGAGTGAGGATCTACTAACAGCATTCGAAGTTATTATAAGAGTTGTAAATTTTATTAAAAATAGTCCATTAAGAGGAAGGATTTTCGCAAAATTGTGTGATGACATGAGTGCAGAATATAGAGAGGTGCAGAATATATACTTCTATATTATTGTGAGGCACGTTGGCTTTCTCGTTCCAAGATTTTTCTTCGAGAACTTTCGAACTTTTAGAAGACTTTCTTCGAAAGATTTTTGAGTTAAAAGAAGAGATTGCAACATTTCTGATTGATAATAACAGATGAAGCAAACTTGTTTTATTACAGAAAATTTCTTGTAAAACTTGCCTATTTAGTGGATATTTTTTGAAAAACTCAGCACTTTAGATAAATCAATGCAAGGGTATCAAATTCATGCTCTGATGCAGAGAGACAAGGTTACTGCATTTAGGAAAAAATTGGAGCTCTGGATAATACATTTGAAAAATAATAATTTTGACATGTTTCCCGATTTTAGAATATTTGATTAATAATCACTTGACCAATCTATTGAAGCAATTCTCGTTCTATTTTAAAGATTTTGGCGTGCCAAAATATGAATAGATAAGAAATCCGTTTGTGATTGAGAGAGATCAAGAAATGATAATCGACTTATCTTGTGTGACAGCACATTAAAGTAGATGTTTGAACAAGAAAATAATATTGTTACGTTTTGGCTACGAATAAATAAAGATTTTTCTACTTTAAGAAACAAAGCTTTAGAAATTTTATTGCCTTTTGTAACATCTTACTTATGCGAAACTGGGTTTTCCGTTGTAACCGTGTTAAAGACAACGTATCGATCCCGTTTAGTGATTTGAAAATAAACTAAGAACAGCGATATCTTCAATGACACCACGGTTTGAGAAGATTTGCGCTCAAAAACAAGCGCAACCATCGCATTAATATTGCATTAAAGTTGAATAAAACATGTATTTTTTCTGTAACTTTGTATGATTTGTTAAATGTAGTAAAATTATCAATAATTATAATAAATAAATATTTTTTGATGTATAAAAACTATTTTATATCAAATTTGGTATTTAAAATTGTTTATTGATTATGGTGGTAAACACTGGTTTTTAATACTTCGAACTTCCTTCCGGGACGTCGATAAATTGCAACGAGATTAGAGAGAAAGAAATCATCAAAATTATGAAGACGAAAATAAAGAATTTCTTGATAAATAAAAGTCGCGGGATGCCGTTTTTGAGCCTTTTTTGATTTTTAACTGATTTGGATGCTTTGCAACATATTGACTTAAAGATGCTCAACGTTATTAAAATTACTAACGGCAGTCAGTTTTAGTGTCAATCTGGTATATGGCTTAGATAGATTTGTGGCGAGGTAGAATTGTTCTGTCAATACTAATTGACTAGGCAGAGATTATGACATTATGTAATTTTTCAAAATAAATTTATAAATTGTTTCCTCAAAAAATATAAGTTATCCACAGTAATTTTGTCAAATCAACAAAGACTACGTTATTACATAGAGTTATCATAACCGGTAATTTAGTAGTTAGTTATTCATAATCGGTAATTTCAGTGAAGATCGTAGGTAAATAATCAAATAAACGGTGACAAATTTGTAGGAAAACAGGATGAATGAAATCAAACCATTTAAAGTGTTTGTTGAACTATCACGAATCGGGCGTTTTTGCGATAGCTCATTGTCTTGCGCTCGGTTTAGAAACTACTAAATTACGTCGAAATATCGAGAGCGCACAATGGTACCGGACCGATTACACTTTTTTGTTCGGCCGCGCTGTCCCGGTCGCGTTGAAATTAGTTTTGCCCGATGAAGTTTCGTTTTGCGGCCGTGTTAATGATCTGTGTGTGTAGTCGCATGGCGGCCGCTGTTGGTCGGCGCTGTGATCGCGCCTCGATAATAATTCTGCAGGTCGCGCCGGAATCTGTCAATAAATAACCGCATAATTTCAATAAAAAGGAAACGTAAAAATCGAAATTTACTGCCGAATATTTACACTTGGCTGGGCGCCGCCACGTAAATAATGACCTCCGAATAAATTCCAATGGAAAATATACATCACGCGCATAATAGTGGCCATTCAGAGTGATAGGCAATCCGGGAAACACCCACACGTACACACTACTTCGGAGTTAACACCCTTTCTATGGCCCGGCACGCAATTGTCCGGATAGAATTATACCATTAAAGCGCTGGTCCTCTTTTGCATTGGACAGCCGACCGACCGGTTCGATCCAGTGTGTGTGTACATTTCGGGGCTGGGGGAAGAACCGTTGAGAGTGAGTGTAAAGTAACTGTTTTTCTTTCGGGGCCCGGAGTGTTAGTGGAGTTAGCACTCTGTCTTATTGAGCCCATCTCGTTTAGTTTACACAAGTCCCGGCGCTCACTTCAAACGGAGCGAATGCCCTTTTCCACTCTTCATTATAAAGCACAGTCGCGTTTATCACTGTAGCGAAAACGAGGGGTAAATAACGATCAACGTAAACTTAACCAACATCGCGAATCGGTCGGTCAGGTTAAAAGAAACTGTACGAAACGATCATAAATACGTTTGACGTACATTTGCACGATTGGCAATTATTTCAAAGCGGGATTTGCCACTTAAATATTTCATTGGATTATCGCTTAGTTTTTCGCCCCTCCTTCATGTACATGTTTGCAATTGCATAACGTTTACGACTATTTAAAACAAAAATGCCATTCAAACAGTTTTAGGCAAAATAAGGTTGGAAGCTTAGAATTAATGATGAGAATATTAAAATTGACTACTAATGAATGACAAAACTTATGTATAGCATACATTGTTCATAAACATACTCGTTAAAGGCCTTTGAGAGGATGCAAGTAAGATCAAAGAAAGTAAACAGTAGAGCCTGATTATTGTTAGCTTACACAAAAATTATGACTACAACTATTTCGGTAACACAACAAATATTTTTCAACTACAATTAATTTTTCAACTGATAGTCAGTTTTGCTACTGGTGTAGCAGTATAAACATCATCTCATTCCAGTTGTAGTCTATTATCTAATAATTATATTCCAGAACTTATATTAATTAATACGGCTAACTAAGGATATAGAAAAAAAATAGTTACAAAAAACTATTAACATATTATATGAATGAACCACATTTTTAAAACCGTCGTTATGATATCCATAAAACTCCCACCCATAAAATTTATACATTGTTTCGCCATAAGAGATTTTTTCGCGATAACTTTCCTAAAATTACAGATACGTTAAATCGAATCACACCACAAGAAAGCTTGTTCTGTTCCGCATTTAAAGGTGTGTTTTCGTCGGTCGATTTCCCAGTATTTTAAAATTTGAACCAGTTCTTTGTATTTAAAATGTACTTACTCACTATTTTGGAAAAAAATCGCTTTCGGGCAATAATGGGACACATCCTGATCTATATACAATTCCCATCAAACGAGTTTCCTATGGTTTTGAAACCTTTCTTGCCAATTACCCAAAAAATTGTAAAAGCAGTAACAAAAACCGCTGTACAATTTTTCGAGATTGTCTATTACAGTCATTGCACCCTAAATTTTTAAAGTTGCCTATAACCGTTACATTAATCCTTTTCTCTACCGGCCACGCTCCAATTTACTTGTAACCTCCTTCCATCCGCGCTTCCATTCGCCAGAGTGGGTCCAACAGTAGTAACGGGAGTTAATTTCAAATAAAGGTCGACAATGGTATCGGTCGGCACGGTGTCCCTTGAGACGAGAAACCCACCATCGGCTCGGAAGTAAAGCCCCGGTGCGTGTACCTTTCACGGTCATCAAGTAAATCGTAAATAGTGGCACCTTTCGACAATATACAACGACAATAAAGAGGTTCGCAACGGTCCGATGCGGCAACAATGGCGAAACAAAGAACGACGGCGTCAGCAGTGTAAGGTGTAGAGAAGAGGGAGGTCCAATAAAGGGCCACGGCCGTTTCCGTCGGTAATTGCATCATTTGGATGCTGATGTCCCACCATACATATATTGGAACCTGCCCAAAGTGCATGCGACATCACTAGGAGGCGAGTGGGCTTATATTTGTTTAGGATTACCATACTGTTTGCGTTTTTTTTTCATCCTCCCACTTTCCGGTCTCTGGCCAGAAAGAGAGGAGTTCGCTTATAACCCACACGCGGGGCCTCAGCCATTTGATGTGCGATATCGCCACATCTGGACAAGTACACACGACCAATCCAATATATTCAACGAGAAAGGTGGAAAGCCTAAGGACAAAAAGTAGATATTCTTTATTGTATGGTACCCGAATACAGTTGTTTTTGCTCATATTGACGATAATTTTCATGATGAATTTTCAAATGTAACCTAAGTCGCTACAGCGCAGAGTGCCCAACTGTTTATACTTTTTATCCATTCTGCTATCACAAAATTTGATAAGAAGGCTTTTTTGAGTCGGAGATCTTGTCTGTATACATATATTTGTTTGGAACGTGATTTTTAAATTCTTTTTGATTCAAGAAGAGGGTTATATTCATTTTTAAAAGGGGGGTCATTCATTTTTGGATAGTTTGAAGTAGGTTTGAAAAATTCCTGCTAGTCAATGCTTTACCAGAAATCACTACTAACGATCTTGAGATGGTATTGTAAGGTTTTAACTACACAGAATAATCTCAAACGGAGATGGCGATTAATACACTGAGTGGTGACGTTATGGAAGACAACAAAGTAAAAAAATATATTACCGCTATTAAATTGGAAAATAATGAAAATTCAATTTTGCTTCTTTCGCATTTTTTTCTGAATGAAATCCCTGAAAAAGAAACCTCTACTAAACAGCACCTGAATAAGCAAGCTGATTATTGTCTTTGGGGTGGATGAAATGTGTAGCTTATGCAACAAAAGTGGAAGGAGGGGAGCACTGCTTGGCCTAATTATGAATTCTGCGGCATTTATAATCTGAGCAATTAACAAGCGAGTCAACAAGTGCGTTAAAGTTGGCGGTGATATTTTTAAAAACATTCTTTAATTTAATGTTATGCGTATGTTAATAGTAATAAATGTTGCGAAATTTTGAATTATTAAATATAAAATCAAATTTTAAATTTCTTGTACTAAAATACGTTACACAAAGGATATAAAGTTCACCTATTCAGCAGCTGCACTTCCACTCTAACCCCAGTCTCTACTGACGATTAAAATTCTCTCCCAAGTCCTTTTATTTTTCTACTTGCAAAAAAATAAGAGATCAGTTTTGACAAAAAAAAATTCGGATGAAGTTATCTCCGTAATAGTAGGACATAAACATATTGGTTTATTTTTCTTGTCGTTTTGACCTTCTTAACATTCCCTTCAAAAACTTCCCTCTTCTCCGGGCACATCTTCTATATATCCAAAAAGTGAATAATTATAAAGGTATTCCATTTGAATAATTTTAATATTTCGTGGTTAAGCGAAGAGCATTTTCTGATTTACATCAGCACTGAGAAGACCAGAGGTGTGGAGGCTAATTTCAGTTTTTTGAATAGAACATCCTGGTGGAAAAACTGTGCTGGATTTCATTATTCTAAGCAGAACAAACACAATACAGGTCCGGCACGATGAGCGTTCATTAGAAAGATATGGCAGTCGTAACTAAAACATTTTCAACTTTTACACCACGTATTGTAGTGCATTTTTGAATTCTATGTTAAAATTTAAGGCAATCTTGTGTTACATTTCCTATACTGAATATTAACAGTTCCTGAAATATGTCAGTTTTAACAAAAAAAAGTGACAGTTACATTGCTCTTTTAAATGACGTGTAAAACAATAAGTATTGTAGATAAAGGAAATTTATTTAGCCAGGTTAAAGAGATGGCAAACCTTTATTGGAAAGTTTGTTGAATTTTTTTAAATATTTTACAGGGTGTTCAAAATATGTATTTAAATACGACGTTAAAAAAATTGCAAAAGTCTTTTTTTTTTAATGAAAACCTTATTATTTTTGAATTCTTCTAAACAAATGATATTAACTCTCTGTAGAATATCCTGTACCTAAAAATGCTTTATTATTGGGATAAATCAGTTTAAAGAA
>JAWQRJ010005376.1:0-10294 GCA_033557515.1 Diorygopyx duplodentatus
CAAATTTTAAATTCGATTGAATACAGTCAAACCAACAATTCAATAAACATTATTCCGTCAACATCAACAATGGCATCCACCGATACTAGTACAAAACTGTCGGCAGCACCGCAATTGCATTTTAATAATTGTACCATCCAGAATGTAATTATAAATCAAAACGAATAATTTTCCAGACTTTTTGACATTTCTGTGGTTCATTTATGATACAATTCAGTAACTTATGATTAATAAATGTTGATAATAATTTTTATTTTTCATTAGTCGTAGAAAAAATCTACTCGTAGAAAAAATTAAGTACACAACTCTCATTTAATGGCCATTAAGACATTCGTATTCATTACGACACTCGCTGACGCTAGTCGCTGAAGCGTGTTACCAAATGTTTAGAAGTAAACGGCCGCCATATTGAACAAGTGATTATTTTTACCATGATAATTGTTACCATGTTTATTGTAAGTATATTTACTGTTATCATGTTTACTGTTACCATGTTTATTGCTTCCATGTTCATTGCTACAATGTTTATTGCGTCCATGTTTCCTTTTTTTGCAATTTATTGACGTACTAAATTTGAGCAGAACTGTTTTTTCAGGAAACCTTTTTCCTTTATATCTACTAAAGCACAACAGCTAATAATAAATACCAGCTATGCAATTTTTTGTTTTGAAAACAAAACATAGTTCTTCATCATGGATAGTGTGATGTGGGTTAAAATCTGTGTGAAATATGGTTTTTTTTCTTATCTCCTAAACTATGAAAGATAAAGACCTCGAATCTTATATCGTTGGAAAGGCAAAAAATCAAGTCATTTAATAATGTCAAAATCAACTATGGTTTCCATTTAAAAAAATACAACTTTGGGTCACATCTCGAAACTGGCGTAAGGTAAAAAATATTTTTATTATCTATCCTACAGAATGTTTTGATATCTACAACTGTTTCCCTCGAAATTTTTTTGATTCGGTAGATAATATTGAAAATATTCACATTTGAAGAAAATGAAAGATTGTTTTTGGATTTTTTGATAAATCGATCTTCAATCTTATTAGAGGACATTCCCTTAGATGTGGCTGCAATTGGGTGGAGCTCCTCCATACTTCCATCGTGGGGTCCGAGCATTTTAAATATGGGATTTGAAAATCGATGGATTGGAAGAAGTGGATACAAAAATTGGCCACCAAGATCACCGGACTTAACTTCTCCGGATTTCTTTTTATGGAGATACGTAAAGGGAATCGTTTATGACACGCCCCCAACAACACCAGGTAATATGAAGGAGCACATTAGAGAAACCTTTCAGGGCATAAACCCAGAAGTACTAACAAATGTTTCTGGTTGTGTTTAGAGTCGGACGGTCGTCATTTTGAACATTTATTATAATCCACCATTTACTATTATTTTATTTACAGTTTAAACTGGTGCCTACGTAATATTTAAAATATTGTTAATAACATGGGGTTTGTAACAAGCAATTCTGTCTAGTCAAAATGCTATAGGTGACCTGATAAATATTAAATTTGTTAAAATCAGTTTGCATTCTGAAAAATGTGCGTTTTCCATCAAAACGTGAAGAATTAAGGTATAGGGAAGCACAATAGTATTCGGTAGACAATTAAATTTTATATCTATTCTTAACATAAAATACAGAGCGTTCCATTTAAATTAAATAAGTTGTTACCGTTTAAAACTCGTCATTATTTAGACTTAATTTTTGGATATCCTGTATATTTTTTCTCCAGTTTACAAGAAATATAATCAATTAGTACACATCAGGGTGAATTTGATGTAAAAAGAGATAATAAATATTATGTTTTTAAATAATTAACATTATTACTACATTTCCACAGCATTCTAAATATTTTTTTAAAAAACCGTTAGGTAAGGTAAACCTTAACGAAACTCGGTATTATTTTGTTCGTAGAAACTAAAAATGAAATAATATACAGGGCATTCCTTCTGTACAAATTGAGAGCAAACATTTTTAATTAATTTTCATTTTATGACTAAACCACATTATTCTTGTTTTTAAATAACTTTTTTTTTCTCAAACAAACACAACTTCCATTAAATGCGATTCAGGTTATCTAAACCACATTCTCGGAGGTGACAGCGTGCCTGATTCATAAATCGCGCGAAAAAAAATATAATTTCCATCCAACAATTTCACATTTCTCGGTAATACAAGCACAATTAATGCGCAGCTCTGAAAATGAAAAGCATTCCCGCTACCGGCTAAAACCAGAGCTGTCAAAGGGAAAAATTGAGAACGCCAACGCAATATAATCAAAACCTGCAGCGGCTGGATAAAAGCGAAGTGGAAAAAGCCTTTCAGCCTTATTTACCCCTCTGAAAGGCCTGCATTAATGAAATTCCTGTTTTATTATTGCACCACTTACCGAAAACTGCAAATGACCTGGGGATGCAGAAAAACTATTGTTTGAAGTAATGTGACAAGAAAAAACTTTCTCACGTTAATATATCAACATCAGCTAATACTGATAGCGTGGATAAAACATGAAAGTGTCACTGATAAGATAAAATAATGTAAAATATTCAATAAAATACTTGTGAACATTGCCTTCATATCGCCAAACATACTTAAGATTAGCAGCAATGTTATGAGTGTTATGACTAATAGATTTTAAGAAAGCTTTAATAGAAAAAAACGTATCACTACGTCCATTTTGTAAAAATAATAATAACAATACAACTGTACTAGGATTTACCTGGTTTTGGTATGAAGTACCTCCAACAAATGTTTAAACAAAGAATAATAAAGAACTACAGTAAAACTTCGATTATCCGGACCGAATTTTTGGATTGAATCTTTCCCAAAAGATTCTGTTTTGGTTTCGTTTCGTTGATGACATTTTAGCATGTTTTGAATGTGAAATATGTACAGAAACTATATTTTTTGTTTGAAGCTTTCATTGGCTTCCACTTCAAATTTGAAAGACCTATCAAGAACAGAAAAATTTAGAATACATAAAATCATATTGATTACCGCGCTGTATAATTGTGAACAATTATTGGGGATCTCAGCGAAAAAGCGGTGAACAACTGAACAAGAATGACAGACGACATTCGCAATTTTCGTAGTAAGGAATCGCACATAACTAACTGCACATAATTGGATTACGGAATACAAACGATAACAAGACAGCTGATTTTGAGCAGAAGGTAGTTTGGTATGTATGAAATCTAATATAGGGTGGGCTAATTTTTTAAAATTGATCGTTACATTTAAACATCAAGAAACAAAATTAAATATAGCATCACCCTCTACATAATTCAAAATAATTTTCAAATATTCCATTTAATTGTATTTCTTTGATAAAATGGTAAGAAATAAATTTGTTAATTACACAATTGTCCAAAGGAGCATCCCATTGGAATTATTTTTCTTGTGTTAAAGATGAAAAGTACTATGTTTTAAATGTTGTGCAAGTGCAACGGTATCATAATTTTTCCATAGTTAGATGTGAAATTGCCTTTTTTTTGTCACCCATTATTTCTTCAGGTATTTTTAGAATAATTAGATGGTATGTCCAATTTTAATAGATAGTGTATCCAATGTAAATTGAATATATTGTGTTTTAAAAATGATTTTAATGTAAATACATTTTTAAATCCGTTTTACCCTGATTAAGTTTTATTAAAATGTTTTTCTTCTATCTTTCCAAATATGTGACATATTTGCTTGGATCACATTATCTGTTACACCCTGTATACAGGATGAACTTTTTCGATGAATAATACAGGGATCTCGTAAACTACTGCATTTAGAGAGACGGTTAAATGGGGAATGTTTTGCAGTTTTATGAGTTTATTCACAATGTTTGCTTTGAAGAAAAAAATTAATAAATTATTAGATAGTAATAAAAAATAGAAAGAAAAAAACCACTAACTTTTTTTTTAGTTTTCAAAATAATCATATCGAGTTTTATATCACTGTAACGAAGAAACTGCAGAAAACTGATTTCTATTAAAAAAAAACTCAAGTTTATGTTATAACTCAAATGCTGTTTCTTTTTCGTTATTTAAAGTATAGGATATAGAGGGCTCAGGTTATAGAACATCAGAAAGGCTTCTTAAGTCGTCTGCCTTTGAAAAGAGCTTTATATTTACAATCTCCAACGTGAATTTTGCAGTTAAACCTTTACATTCTGATACCCACAAAGGACCTCTTCATCCTTATTTTTGATCGATTTTTTTTTATAATTTTTACAACCCTTCTAAATATTAATTTTAGAAATTGGAAGTGCTCAAAATAATAATATTGGTCATATTCATTATACCAAGTCCTGTTTAAAGTTTAGGAAATTTATTTTTAAAATAATTTCGATTGGCAGTGCCGGTAAATTAGCTGTCTTGACGTTTGACAGTTTATTCGTACTCGTCCTCTAAACTTTTCTCGTTTTCTGCAGATCATAACAGGCAACCGCATTATCCTTTCAGATTAATTTACTTCTAATTCGGTTGGCGATAATAAAAACAAATCTGTGAGTCCAATCTACGATCGTTAAACTATGCGAAGTGGCGAATTTATTAAATAAACACCTGTACACCGCAGCAATAACAAATACTGGTCTAATATTAGCAAAATATCAACACAGTAGTACGATCGTACAAAAACAGACACTGCGATACGCTGGGAACGTATTGCGAGTGGTATTTTTACTCATAACCTCTTCAAAACAATTGATAAGATTATTGTGCCGAAAGAAAAAAATTTGATCGCGCATGCGCAGGTTACTTGGGAATAAGTCAAATGAAAAATGACACTTCAGTCGTTGGTCCTTTCCAAAAATAAACTTATTCTAAACAACTCTGCTGCTACATTTACATATAAACCCTACTTAAAATGTGCATACCTAACCTATTTGTGCACTTGAAGTAGTCTGTTACCAAGCTCCATTCGATTAAAAATTTTGTAAACATGTTAAGTACAGCTTAAACAACTTTTACTATTTTAAGCAGCAATAATAACAACAAAAGTTCTAACTAACATGATTAGTAAATGTAATATCTGTTTAATAAAGCCCTGTCATAACATATAATTAAATGTGTAAATTCTTACCTAAAAAAGTAGGGTTTTTTCTTTTAATTCAGGATAAATTTCTTTGTACATAATAATCAAGCAATCCTTGAACGAATCATTTGTTTTTTTTATATTCACCACAGACCTTCCTAGATTTTTATTGTGCGCAATTATTTTTCGTATTTTAATTATTCTTTTTTTCCCGTAAACAAACTAACCTATAAATTCAGTTACCAATAATCGCTTATTTCAAACTCGGTTTCTCACAAGATATTCACAGGAAGGCGGTATATTGTCATACAACACAACTTTTTTATCACTTCGCTTGAAACATCACGTTTACTGCGTTATTACAACGTTCT
Organism: Diorygopyx duplodentatus; assembly: GCA_033557515.1. Taxonomy (NCBI): domain Eukaryota; kingdom Metazoa; phylum Arthropoda; class Insecta; order Coleoptera; family Scarabaeidae; genus Diorygopyx; species Diorygopyx duplodentatus. Next base: position 5,407 of record JAWQRJ010005376.1, read on the forward strand.
CTAACAACACCGCACAGTTCTTCTCTTGTTTCCACGGCAACCGCAATTTTCAACGTCCGGCCGACCAGTGACAACTGTGTGCATTGATAAATCTCTCACAAATTTCTGATGTAAATAAATGGACATAACACTGCTTCACCTATTTCGCCGTTAATTCCGTTTTCCAACAGATGGCGCTGGCTCCCACCCTCGAAATTAATTACAAATCGATTCTGTGCGTGCAACACTGAATCACACAGGAAATTGCAGCGGGCCGCGGCGTCTTGAATAAATATTGTTCGAAAAACGGATTTATTTACCGTATTGTTGATCATCAACGGTAACAGTGCAACCGCAAACGATTTTTAATGATGATGGAAAACTATAAATACACCCGTATAAATGCATTCTTTGTTCAATTATTTCACATAATGACCAAAGCTAATTAATTTTAATTGGCGATTATTATGTGAACAGGATTTCAATTTATAATTTTATTATTGTGCACGTGGCGCCATCTTACGCAATGTTTAATGATCATTTACGGAAGTGCGGTACTAGCGGAATCTGTTGGCGACTTCCCTAACTATAATTTATATTCAAAATTTACATTTTTTATTTTAGTTTTCCAAACTTTTTGATTTATAGAATCGTATTTTTATTCATTTGAATTTCAAAAACAATTTTTTATAAATCTTAACCGCTATTTGAAACCACCCAAATTTTGCTTCGTCATAATAAAATATTTGGTGTGAAACACTCACACGACTTCTCTTAGATTGTTAAGATTTTAAGGATACTTTTAAGTATTTGATAACTCACTCTACTAGGTACTTATAATTATTTATAAATTATAATTTGGAGAATTATAGTATCCAGTTATTGCAGCAAAAACTGAAGAGGGATCCTCAAATACAAATCCGGATATTCTAGTGATTTTTCTAGTAACTTCTTTTTCTAACCAAAGTTAAATTTTACCAAGGCAGGCTGATAGATAATTTCCCTCGTAAGCATAATCGAAATTTGAATTGTCATAATTCTGTGTATAAAAAAAAGTTTCAAATTCAATGCATTGTGTTCATCTGATGCCGTCAATACTTTCTCTTTATACCTTGAGGTAAGGGACAATTAAAAAAAAATCGATTCACTAAAATACGGGTAATATGAGAATGAAAACAAACTCATTGTTATTTTGCGCTTTATCTGCCGTCATACAAAAAATAGCGTACATATTTAATAAAACCATTAACGTACAATCAAACGAATTATATTAATCGCTAACAACAACTGAACCATTTTTCTTAAAGCTACGTAATATTTCGTTAAGAATATCCAAGATTTGCTGACCAATGTCGAATCTGCTGCTATCGTCTGCGATGGCGCAATCTTCGATCAGATCGAACAACTGAGGGTAATCGAGTAATACGCGTCGCGGAGGTGAATTTAACAAACCGTTTTTCGTCATGGGATACGGTGCATTTTTACTCAGTATTAGCTAAAACGAAAAGATTTTACCACCGAATTTTGCATTGCTTCACGCTCTACCTTGCATACGGCGTAATAATTGTGATCGCTTTTATCATATGCGCACAGATCTTGTGCAGAGAATGCAAAACCGTCACTATCCTGGATGACTTCGCTTTTGTGAATCATTTTATCAAGAGCTAGAATAAAAGATGAATTTATCAATAAAGTTTTCGTTTTATCATTTCTGGGAATACCTGAGTGATTTTTATATTGAACTATTAAATTTTCCAAATCAACAAATGTGAGCTTCAGCTTATCATCAATTGCAATATTATCTGGCGATATATCCGTTAAGTAAAACCTATACTTCGGGTGATCGTCTGTAAGATTTTTTGCAGCATGCAGTAATTGAACGGCAAAATACGCTCTATCCATCCAGTCTAAGCTATTATCTTCCAAAAGAGTTACACCTCTGTGCTCTTCTATAATTAAACGACCGCATGCACCGTAGTATTTCGGAAAAGGCCATCCGTCCTCAGCTTTGAGCAGCTAACACAAAAATATTGTTTTACTATAACTTTATTGCAAATATAAGATCAGAGTTTTATAAATTATTATTTCAAAAAGCTCATTTCTACATCTAATGATGTTATAATTTAATTTTTTTGTAGATCCCGAAAAATAAACATCTGATGCATTAATGCAAAAGCCTTGTATGTCGTAAATAAAACCTTTTTGACAACTTTTGAAGTCTTTTGACAAATGCAAACATTTCTTAGCATATGTACGTTTCCCAGAGGTGATACAAACACATTTAAAATCCCATTTCAACTTGACGTTCACAAACTCTAGAGTTAGGTTTGATTTCATGCTGCTATAGTCGTCTATTATTTCACCCTGTTCGACCTATGTAGTGATCCCGACAATTTCAACAGGGCATAGAGTAACCACTGTTTTTCTATAATCAGTATTTTATTTCAAAATAATTTTATAATTACTATTACCACCAGAAAATTGACTTTTCAAAATTACCTGAAGTATTAAGGGTTCAACATTTATTTGTAAAGTTGTCCATATATTTTTCAGATAATCCTCGTGATTTGTAGATTCGGGCTTCATCTTGAGAATATCTTGGAAAATTTGTTCGGCACCCTCGCTGGTACAAACTTGGAACGGTTTCAGTAACGCTTGATCGTTCAAGCTTTCGAGTATCGCCTGTGTATAATTGTTCTTATCGATGATGGTGGCAAAGTTGCAGTCCCTCGATTGGGTAACTGCTTCGCACACCATACCGTCAAAATAAAACAATTCTTCATCCGATCCTAATTTCTTAATCACTATATCGATGTTATTCAAATCACCGTAGTAAACATTTTTCGAGTTGAACCAATTCACTATTTTCCCCAGAAACGAGTTGTCTAACGATATACCGCCTATATTTTCGCAGAATGTTCTACCGTAACAGTAGGGGCACTTTGAAGCATCCGTAATGCTATAAATGTCGGTCATTAAATACGCGTAGAAAAGATGCACAAACACTCCTACAAGCACGATCGTTAAAGTCATTATACAACACAAATAGTTACACATTTTAGCTATTTAAACTTTACTTCTATTGTCAACGTTTTACGCACTTTACTTTAATAATGCTTTGTGCCGAAATGAATGCAGTTCCTTCACCCACTTCTCTATTCTTGCCTCTTCGTTAAGAAATAACTGCAACAAAGTTATGAATTAGAACTGAACGATTAAAATCGGGCGTTATTCCACAGAAGAACTGATTTGAATAATTCATTCAACAATTGAATCAATTATTCAAGCAGACGAAAAAACATTTTGAATTTTTGAAATTTTCCACTGAAAAAAATGTGAACAGCAATACTCAAACAGTAAAATGTATCACTCAATAACTTAATAACATTAAGTTTTCAATTAAAATGTAGTATTATATTTATTACCAACTAGAAAAGGAGAAATCATAATTTTTGTGAAAAATGTCAAATAACGTACATATAACGTAACATCTTGTTAATCTCTATCTCAAATGGTCTGAAAATTATCTAGAACGTCAATTTTGGTGTATTTTATGATCGTTTCTTATCCCCTTACTGGCTTAATTTCAATATATGCTTATTATAGGTTTAGAATTTAAATATTTTAAAAAAAAGTAGTTTATATAAGAATATACTGAAATTTAAACTTAATTTCAATATATGTTGATTATAGGTTTAGAATTTAAATATTTTAAATAATAGTTAATTTAATATGAGAATATGCTGAAATTTAAAGCTTAATTTCAATATATGCTTATTATAGGTTTAGAATTTAAATATTCTAAAGAAAAATAGTTAATTTATATGAGAATATGTTGAAATTTAAAGCTTAATTTCAATGCATGCTTATTATAGGTTTAGAATTTAAATATTTTAAATAATAATAGTTAATTTAATATGAGGATATACTGAAATTTAAATAATTTCAATATATGCTTACTATAAGTTAAGTTAATTTGAATTTTTTAAATAAAAGTCAAATTTATATCAAAATATATTGAAATTGAAAGCTTAATTTCAATATATGCTTATTATGGGTTTAGAATTTAAAAATTCTAAAGAGAAATAGTTAATTTATATGAGAATATGTTGAATTTTAACGCTTAATTTCGATATATGTTTATAGGTTTATAATTTAAATGTTTTAAATAAAAATAGTTAATTTATATGAGAATATATGGAAATTTAAAGCTTAATTTCAATATATGCGTACTATAAATTAAGGTAATTTGAATTTTTTAAATAAAAGTAAAATTTACATGAGAATATATTGAAATTTAAAGCCTAATTTCAATGTATGGTTATTACAGGTTTACAATTTAAATATTTTAAATAAAAATAATTAATTTATATGAGAATATACTGAAATTTAAAGCTTAATTTCAATACATGCCTACTATAAATTAAGTTAATTTGATTTTTTTAAATAAAAATAGTTAATTTATATGAGAATATGTTGAATATATGCTTATTATAGATCTAGAATTAAAATATTTTAAATAAAAATAGTTAATTTATATTAGAATATACTGAAATTTTCAGTTTAATTTCAATATATGCTAATTGTAACTCTAGAATTTAAATATTTTAAACAATAATAGTTAATTTATATGAGAATATACTGAAATTTAAAGCTTAATTTCAATATATGCTTACTATAAGTTAAGTTAATTTGAATTTCAATATATGCTTATTATAGGTTTAGAATTTAAATATTTCAAATAAAAACAGTTAATTTACATGATAACATACTGAAATTGAAAGCTTAATTTCAATATATGCTTATAGGTTTAAAATTTAAATGTTTCAAATAAAAATAGTTAATTTATGTAAGAATATACCGAAATTTAAAGTTTAATTTCAATATATGCTAATTATAGGTTTAGAAT
>JAWQRJ010005377.1:0-10291 GCA_033557515.1 Diorygopyx duplodentatus
TCATTATTCTATATTGCTTGTAATCTTAGCTCCTCACTTACCACTATTTTATGTAATTATAAAGCTGAACTATACCACGTATTTTATACTTCAGCAGTCTTACTGTTATTATTTATACCACCGATCTGTAATACACAATCCTAGGATTATACTGGTTTCGATTATTATTGACACTATTTTATGTAACTGTTCGTATCTTTTTTAATTATTAACATTATTGCTGTACTGTTATTAACCGTAATAAATGAATTATTCAACATATTTCTTTTCAATTATTTGTATCTTAAAAATCGAATTTAAATTGTTTATTCAATATTCGCGCTACACGAGCTTTGTTCATGTCAGCACCATCTATCTATCACTCGGTTCACCGCGTGATAGATAGATGACTTCCACTAAGGTTCCACTAGGTAGAATCATTAGTGGTCCTTTATTTATCACAAAGACATCGTTCATGGTTTGCACTGCCTTTGACAGTTCTGATGACTCGTATTAAATTAAAAAAATCAACCAGTGTGGCTCACGCACACGACGTCCTTTCGGCTAACCATCCGATCTTCTCTAAACGGTGTGACTTTGGGCTAATATATATTAATATAAAATCGATCAAAATTTCATTTAAAAAACACATTTTATGTAACCAGTACAACCATTTTTCGTATTTTACACGAATTTCATATATGAAGTTAACAATTATAGAGGAAACGTAAAATATAAATGAACATGACTCTGAATCTGAATGATCGATTTTATATTACATATCATATATCTGCCCAAAGTAACACCGTTTAGAGAAGATCGGCGGGTTAGGTAACAGAAACTCGTGTGAGTGAGCCACACCAGTTGATTATTATTGTAATGTTTAACAAATTGCGTTGAAATGTGTGCTATATTGGAATTTCTTCACCAATCACCAATCAATCATCTACAGAGCTATTCAAAGATTTAGTTTTTCAAAATTCTCTTTGCAATTTGAAGAAACTGTTCTTAAAGTATATAGCTGCTGCGGAAAAAAAACGACACAACTCAAAACACTAACGACACGAGCTGTGTCATTTTTCTTCCGAAACAGCGATGTATGTTTTATTATTATTTTCTCCTTATTTTACAGTTTAAAGTACGTACATATCAACATATAGCGTCCTCTTTATTAATTATTCAACTTTCTTGTAATTTAGAGCGTTTTGTTTCTTAAATTTATTGATAGACAAAGTTAGTTACTAAAATCTAAATTTAAAGAAATATAGAAATAATTAAAAGATTGAACACCGGCCGCGAAAGCCTACAACAACGTTTAATTAAAACATAGTTTATTTAGTCTGACAAAAATACATTTTATTGTCCTAGTAGCTAATATTAATGCAAAATTCCTTTTATAAAGTCCGTTTTGCCAAACCAATTCTCACCAGTAAAGTGTTTTCCGTGATCCTCTTCTTTGTCCATTTTGTTTAATTACAGTAAAATTACGCAACTATATTCTAAGTTTGACAGTTTTCAAATATGTACTTTCAGAGATGGAGATTTTCTTACAGTAGGATCCAATAATTTAATACCTTTTAGTGAAAACTGAAGATTCAGAAAACTTTTTGCAAGAAAGGTGCAGAGGAAGAAACGTCTGCAAGATCGAAGACATAATTCAGCAGAATGTAATAATTTAAAGAATATAATTCTTAAAGTTTTTGAAAACCTAAAAGCAAGGAGGCCTGATACCTGATAAGGCCGAGCGATATCTGGGTCTACCAGTTACTGGACTTTATTATCTGAACCAAAGTTGTTAACACATCAGGTAACGTTCCAAAATTAATTAAGAAAAACCAATGCTGGCAGTGCCATCTTGCGGTCAACTAGCATTCAGACTAGCTTTCCTACAGATCAGATCAACCAGAGATCAGGAGCGAAATCTGCACCGTCTCTGGTCACACTAACTCAAACTATCGTTACTGTAAACGAACAGCATTTATTGATTTTTACTTTCTCTCATAAAGAGAAAGTAATGCATTCGGTCCAAAATTTTGATGGTGAGATTTTGACATATCTGGATGAATTATGGTATTCTAAAAGAAATGTCGTCGAGCACTTGGTACTTGAAATTCTAAACTTGAAACTAATATCGAATTCCCCAGACGACGCCAACAGCGAAAGCCCTTCTGTCAAAACTAATTTATAGGTCAGGGGAAGGTACCTACCGCATCGTTCTCCCACAAATTGTGCATAATGCTTTAAGGTTTATGCCGATTTTCGATTTATTACAATTGAGAATATAAGTTAAGTTAATATAAGTTATGAGTTTCTTGAATTTTTTATTTAATTCAACACCCAATTTGATTAATCGCAACCGGGTAAGTCGTTTCATAATATTCCAATCGCTAAGATTTTTTTAACTAATGAGTTAGTAATTTTAATATATAAACCTTTTGACCTCAATTTAATCTCAATAATCTAAAATAATTTTTAAATAAATTACTTCTGGTTATTAGTAATTGCTACCTATCGCGCGAAAATTCGACTGACGAAAACACTAAAACGGTACCTGGAACTTATATAACATTGCATGTTATTAATTTATAAAGAGTAGATAATTTAGTGTGCGACGTAATTGTTAAAATGTTGAAATTGCCCTTTTCCCACATCCAATTTGCAGACCAAACAAGGAAAAAGACAAGTCGTGCAGCGTGTTATAATTACCTTAATTGCTACGCGATGGCACAAAAATTGGACCGACGAAAACTGTATTTTATATAGTAAATACTAGTATTTGGATTTCACTCAGAGAAAGCCGTTTCGAAATATTGCATTTAGTTTATGTTTTATAACAATCCAAATATGACCAGTTTCGAAGAAATGCTGGTAGAACGTTGGCTTCACAATTTTTTTCAGGTGTAATTACTAGGAAATCGACCGACGAAAACTCAGTTTTAGATACCGAAAAGAACAAGCTTTTTCGCCGTGTAAGCAGATTTAACATAACTTTGATTTTAAGAAAGTTATCGCGAAAAAACCTCTTATGTTGAAACAATGTATTCATTTTATGGCTGAGAGGTTTATGGGTATCGTAACGCCGGTGGAAATATTTGTTATTTAACAAGTACCTAGTTAGATATAGTTACTTTACAATGCGTAACTACGTAGATATACTTATTTTACATTATGTCATCACTTATTCATGTTCCAAGATTTAATGAAATAAAAAGCTTAAGGTTTAAAAGTTTCATTTTAATTTTTATTATACATTGGCTAGCAAATATACTTTTACTGAATTTCACGCGTTTACTGTAACATATACAAACTAAACTCTTCATTTTGTAGCTCCGTGTATTGCACAGGTACTTACAAATTTCAATGTTAGATACAAGTAGCAAATACGTTGATATAAATACAGTCATACAGATAAATAAATAAAGTATATAAATAAAGTTGACAAAACTATCTAATTGAACATAACCATCACAGAACTCTGCCGAATAATATTTCATTTTTACCATTTTTCTACGAAAAACATTTTAATTTTTTAATTTTCGTAATGATAGATAATTCAATCAAAACAAGTGTACAAGAATAAAAAAGTTGCTAGCATTTATCAAAAGCGGAAACATTAAAATGAGACGCTAAAAAGTCGGACAGATTTGTGAACATTGCATACAATTGCACCAGGTACAGGAAAGGGGAGAATATCTCATTATTAGTTCAATTACAAGTGAATCTAATCGTTTTTGCTTCTCTTATATTTATGATATAGAAATAGGTTCAAAACTTGGACTATGGCTAATTTTGCTACAAAATGAGGAAAATATGTACTTATTAGCACATTATGACATACATTATGATTAGTTCATACCAATACAAACTAAATACAAAAGTGTTAGCAATAACAAATTTGCCCCCTGGCTAAATTCCTTTGAGATAATGCTGTCCAAAAATTTTAATTCTTATCTCTTTATTGTCAATTTCTCAAAAATCACTAAGTCGTTTGTAAGTATACTTGGAAAACCTAATTATTTGCTATAGATTTAGTATAATTTTGAGTTTTGTAGAAAAATTAATAAAATATTAAACCGTACTTCAAATTTTATTCTAGAATTTATAGTATTACGTCCAATACATGCAAATGTAGTTGGTAATTTGTAAGTAAACTTGGGGGTAATTTTGTCTTGATCGATTCTTTGGTATAATCTTACATATTTAATAAGATTTAATAATTTCTCTGGAATTCAATTCATGATTATTCAATAATCAGGTCGCTGCAGGAAACTAACAGAAGTAAAGCAAGCGAGCGAGCGATGGTGTTTTCCCATCCCATTTCCCTCGTGTGTACAATTTCTGGAAATTAATATAATTCTACATCTTGATATTTCAACCTCCCTTTTCTCATAGGAGGTAGGTAAAGAAATTTTTACGAAAGAATGGTATATAGCAAGAAAACATTTTCTCGAAGTTTGGTTATAAAATCAAGTACTTTTGCTGTAGATATTGGGCATAATCCTTTAAGAAATCATTTGTCTGGTGTAGAATGGGTTACAAAATTAGCATATTTAAGTAATATATTTTCATATATCAACTATGTATATAAATTTGAGTCTACAAGGAACTGCAATAAATGCGTTTCATTTATTTAATAAAATAGATCGATTTAAGATAACAAATTAATTTTTGGTTCGGTAATGTAAAGTACCTGGAACACCGAGCTCGCTCGGAGGGTAAAAACACAAAAAAAAACATTGTTTCCCCCTAACAGAGCTTGCCCATTTCCAATTTTGGTAGCCCATCGTAAAATTAATAGACCGAGCTAGTTCCGTTCGGCTAGCCCGTTTAGATGGTTTCCTATATCCCCAACCTAACTTTAATAAGCAAAGGCTTATTTTTTATATCTTAAAACGATTTTTAAGGCCGGCACCTATCTCAATAAATTTCCCGTGGATAAAACACAAAAAGCACTTTTTTGTCACCATGTGGGGCACGCTTTCTTAAGACCGTTTCGCTGCTCGCCGATAGATCCCGCGAGCAGTTCTGTATCGATGTTTTCCATGTGTTTTCCTCACAATTTTATTTATTTACGATATACAATGATTTTAGTGAAAGTCGAGACATATCTCAATCGATTCCTGACACCGGATTATTGAAATCCTGCAAATATCAGCCGGCATAGTAAAGCCGTCTTCCCGATCTGGGCAATACATACACTCTCACATGCATACAAGATTAGCGTGTGAAAAATATAAAATAATGAATTAATAAAATTATTAATTCGCAACAAGATTTAAACTTATCAAAATTAAATGTAATCATTGGGCAACACTTACAATCATTAAATAATAGTTTCCAAAGTTATTTCCCATCTGAAAAATCACGTGTGAGAGGAATTTGTGGATAACAAATCCTTTCAAAACACATGATAGTAGTAAATTAAATTTAATTAACAGAGAATATGCCTCCAGTCCCTCCTTGAGATTAGTTCAGACATTATGTAAAAAACCTGGTTTTCCAACAAAGTGTATTGATAAGTTTTGGATCAAAATGAAAAATGAATATCCAAAGCAATGAATGAAGCAACGAAAATGTTAGTCCCAAATTTAGAAATCGGCTTTCGGTTGTTTCACCCCTCCAACTTAGCTTGACTAACTTAGAACTCACAATTGGAAAGTTAATTGAAGAACAGCAGCAGCAATCTTCTCATTAACATTCTATGCCAAATAAACAAAAATTACAGATATTTAATTTTATAGTAATCAGAGGACTGATTTTTTCTTCCTTTGTTCATATTATGATTATTTTTTATAAGTTTCTGTGATTTTTCTCAAAGGTTTATTTACTTATATATAATTATTAATATCTTTACATTTAATTATTGCTGTATAACTAACTTATGTAGTAATGCTTTAATACCTAGTAAAGTTTGTTTGTTAACAAAAACATCGGTCCACGAAATGTTTTCATAAATTTTACCCGTCCGAGGGCCAAGAACGGTTGAGAAACGCTGGTATAGAGGATGCAAACAATCCTGCCTCTAACATTACACCCCCCACTCCATTTCATCCCCTTGTAGTGGAGGGTATATCAGCAAAATTTTAATAAAAAATGATCTGGATGAATAACTATTTTCCACAAATTTAGTGTCAGATTAGTAGTTTTCAAGTAATTGCCAATAATGTCATAAAAAAATTATTAATTAGTTATTGGTTATTGTGCGCAAACTTAGTAGGTTAGGTATTATTAGGGCTCCGTACCTCAGAGCCCTAATAATAATAGTACCTTAATAGTACCTAATAGAGTCATATGTGCACCCCAAAAACCCGGGCTATATCTTTTCTCGTTCTTGTTAATAATTCTTAATAATAAATAATAATTACATGAAACTCCATACGGTATATAAAAATCATATGCGTACCTATACCCAAAAGTTTAATCATTAAATTCAAATTAATTCAATTAAAGTTTAACAATACAAGACATATCGATTTTAATTGAATGCGGTGTGAGTACGTTTTGCACAACTATACTGTTTTACATAATCTGCTGTATGTCGGTTTTGCACAGTAGATACATAATATTTGTTTATTAGATTAAAAACTTGTATTAACTGATATTAATTGACATGGCACGGCGATTGCAATTTCTAAAAATGAAAAAGACTAAATTAAAAAAAAACAAATCAAAAATACTTTCCTAAAGTTTTAGGTGGGGGTGCCGGGAATTTCATGTTTTAACTGGGATTTTTTTATTGTTATTTCACGTAATCAATTTTGTTACTAAATAATGAAATTTTAACGTAGCGTACAAACAACCTATTTAATTCTAATTTGGACCATCATTCTATTTGGAATAAAATTATACTTAATATAAACTATGACAATTGAAAGCGGAGTGGTCCTGTTTCAGAAACGGGGACTTAGACTGCGGTTAAACCTAAGAATTGACAGTTTTCAGCATTTCTGGGTACACAATGTGATAAGAGTTGTTTTATATTAGTACACAAACATTTTTCAGTGTTGGTAAAATTTTTAAATCCAAATTGTATTTCTTGCCAATGACATTATGTAAAATAAACTGAAACCTAGGATATTCTATTCGTAATACCTAAGAGAAATCTCGAAAACAACAAATCACTTAACCGTGGTAACATATATTATTGTCGTTTGTGTATCCTGGGCAGTAGAAGTAGACTCCAAAGGAATTAAATTTCAAGCCCATAAGGAAAAATTTATATATACCTATTTAACATCACCACTTAAATGGAAGTATTTATCTTATATGGAAGAAACGTATTGATTTTAGTTCCGTGTAATACTGATCTGGGTATACAAATAGGTAAGCTTAAAAACTAACCGCAGATGATGTATGTGCAGGATAAAGGATTAAATTGTCCGACGCTTACGATACAAATAAAGGAACCTATGAAAATTTTATTAATGTTTATAATGCGTGTATTTTAAGTATCCCTCATTTATTCACAGCACAGTCTCTGCTTCTTTCCCTTATGTGTTGGAGACACCACTCGACACCTTCTCAAGGAAGGTGTCGAGTGCCACATTCTTAACCAGTATGACGGTTTAATATTGCTAACAATTCCAATACCGCGCAACATTATCTCGCCTCGGCAAATAGTTGCGCTCGAACTTCGAACAATCCCGAAAACATTTTGCGAAGAAGTTTCATTGTCGAACATCAAGAGGGGGGTCCGTAGTTTAAACCGAATCCGCCCTCGTTCCGCCTGTCGATTTGTTTGCACGTTACACAGTCGAAACTGGGTAGAGAGAGAATCTCTGACGTGTCAGATAAAGGTGAAGATACCGCACATTCCGCACGTCGCTCTAAGCCCACTCCGGGATGCTTACGGCGCGCTGCAACGGGATACCGGGAATGCACTCGTCAATCGATGCCAGCGCAAAGTTAGCAAACGCTACCCTGCCAAACGGTGACACTAATGCTACCTAGGACGATTACGCCCAGCCCGACTTCTCGCTAATCCTACTCGTTTCCGAGATAATTTCGACGGATACCGATTCGTCGTAATCCTGGTTGTAATATTGAAAGTAATACCCGGATTACCGAATAACAGTATTAAACTATTAAGTTTCCATGAAATTTCGATGCCGATTTCGTCTTATTATTGTCTTTTGTTCTTCGGAATAAGGGCCTGCAATCAACCATAACCAGGAGGCGAACTCCTGATAGAACTTGCAATCAGATGATTATCGGACGGCCATTTACCTGCTTACTAATTAGGCAGTATTTGAGAGAAACCACTCAGGTAGTTTGCCAGGAGTGTTGAGAAACTAACTACAACTTATGAATAGCAAATAAAACTAAATGTAGCACAGGAAGTATTTTTGGAGCAATTATTTACAAACGAGGCAGAAATACCTATAGTACCTATTTAGTTATCAAATATTTCAAGACGCGTTTTGCGCATACCAAGTTCTTCTTCAGGGGCTACAGACTAAATTAAAGTATTAATGTAGTATAATTTGAGAAATATGTGTCGTGGAAAAAATATCAGAAGCAATTTATTTGTTCGGGATTCAGATATAATTTATTCCATAAACTTTATTTGTGAAACTGAGTCTACGTTGAAATTAGGTTCAAATTCAGAATAATCAAAAGGTAGTCTAAATAAGAGTTGCTGTAATAATGAAATAACATGTATTTGTATATTTTTGCTCTCCACAAAGGAAAAATAAGGTATGCAGTTTCTACAATATACAGTGTATCGGTGTAGGGTCATCATTATGCTTGACGTTGCATATTTACGTGGAAAAAGTATAAAGAAACGCCCAAAAATGCAAAACGATCTTGATCAGAATAAACCCCAGATATGCAAAAAATATATATCCCACCTCTTCAAATTGATGAGGAACTAAATATATAATATATTTTTTAGTAGCTATTATTATATCCATATTATATCTTCATTGCAATTTTTGGAGGTCAGTTTTATTATTAGATGGTTTTTGTTCACTTTTTTTCTTAATATTTAATTTTATTTTTTTATTGTTTGTTTTTGATTTTATCTATTTCGTATTCCATTCTACTTCCAATATTTCTATGTTGTGATAACCTTTGTTTTCATATATAATATTTTTGAATCTATTATAGTTTGTTTTCTTGTATTGTTTTTGTTACAGTTTTCTTCCCGTTTCTCCTATGTTGTTGCTCCGCAACTGTGATATTCCAATAAGAAGAATATACTCCGTTTTTGTTCATTTTATTTGTTGTATCATATTTTGTCGGTTAAATTTGTGAGGTAATTTTTGTGAGGTAAAATTTTCTAATAGTTTTTGCAATTTCTGTGAAACGTCTGCTTTAAAAGTAAATGATGTGTATTTTTTGTGGAATCTTGTATTTTAAGAACTGTATTTTTATTGAAGTTATTATTCTCCTATTTGCAACATTATGTCTGTCTCTTTTGTAATTGTTTCTTTGTCTGTTAATGTTGGGAACATTCTACAGGTTGTCCCACCGGGAACCGCTGCGATCGATTGTGGAAAAACTATAGTTGGGAGAAATCTGAAAATTTGGCAACATACTTACATCGATTCTAGAGAGATTTCGTGTATCATGTCTTATACCTAAATCTAAGCGTTTTTGACATATTCAATTTTTTATGATAAAAATTACGTTTGCAGGCCCTAAAATAATTATCAATTTCTCCTATAAGGAAGCCTTTATTACTTAATTTGGGTTGGTTTCCTTGTTGAAAAGGACCTACTTTAATAGATTTTTTATAACATTTTGATAGCTATTATTACAGGGTGTTCAAAAAATAAGATTAAATTTGAAATTGGGCAATCTGCCAAAAATCAATATTTTCAAATGGAAACCCCCAAATTTTATAATTTTATCTTATTTAGTATTAAAAATAAGGGTAAGTTTGTGTAAGGTTGTCTATTCCGAAAATTTGTAGTTCGAAATATTGCCAATTTAATATTTTTATATGGCGATTTTTCTGCGGATTTTAGGTTCAGTTACTCTTAGTCGGCTATGACGGCGTGGAAAACAATCGAACGCTAAATAAATGTAAATGCTGTCACTTATCATTTGAAAATCAATAATAGTCATGCCGGGGCGCTTAAATTATGCAAACGAAGATTATTTAAACTTATTTATTATTTATGGAGAATGTTATAAAGTTATATCAAGAACATGTGATACATTTGCCGTTCGATATCCGCAAAAAAGATGCCATCACCATGTGCTGTTAAACAAATTACAGAACATTTCAAGAACTTTGGGTCCGTCAAGGCAATAGTGCATGTTTAATTTAGAGAGGAAAACACTAATTAAAGAACTCTTGATC
>JAWQRJ010005378.1:0-10289 GCA_033557515.1 Diorygopyx duplodentatus
TCAAGAGTTATTGATTCAATATGTTAAAATATTTTAACTGGGAAGTTAAAGGTTGACGAAAGAGTATTTCAGACAACAGTTAATTGGTTTTTCCATAGAATAAGCTACTGGCCTAAAAATGCAGATCCTTGTTAAGGAAAATAAAATTGATCTTGAAACTCTCTAGCTAATTAAAAATTAGCTAGACACATAAACTGTTTTATTTAATGATTAAATAATAATATAATAAAATATTTATATTTTATTTTATGAAAATAAAATATTTTTTCTTGGAATAATTTTCCAAATAAAAAATATTCAAATCTGTTGAACCCATATAAATGTACAAGTAGCTTTTCATAATTATACTAATAATGAGGTTAAAACCAAGAACATCAGCAGTGCACGAAGTTACTTTTATTCATCAACTAAACGCGAAGTTTATCCGTTAATGGGTCTGGATGTAATTACGACTTGACGGGAACTTTCTTCTGTATACATTTTTGTCGGCACCGGTGGGTTTTCTCCCGCCTTGTTACACTGTACGCTTAACACGTTCTTCTATTTAAAACGGAGGGTTTGTTAAATTTATTTGTAACTCCATTGTGTCTGCTTCTCGCCCATCAAAGACTTGCGGGCTGTTCAAAACTATTCTCATTTTGAATTCGAATTCTTGGTAAAGTTCCAGTTCAGTCTTCTGTAACTACTCGATTCGAAGTTTCCTTGCGCGCATTATTCGCGTATTTACTGTGCGCCCATCAAACTCGAATTCAATTAAGTGCCCATTTTTCGAGCCAGCGGCGTGAATAATACTTGCATAAATAATTGGAGACGGAATCCAAAGATTTCATCATTGTTTGAGGTACTACCAGTATTTAATAATTGTAACATCCAATTATATTATTGGCCATATTAAATTATTCAATGCGCTTAATGAAAGGAAATATTAGCTTTACATTAATACTTAATTTCTCACCTTTTATGTGTGTAAAATACTTTACGGTGGTAAAAATCACACACATATTTTAGTATTTAGACACACTGTATATACACAGCACAACTTTCGAAGTCACAAGAGCGTAAATGTCGAAACACAGGCGCTTTTGAGATTACTTCTCATTAGGGCGGGAACACAGATGTCGCCTTGCTAACCAAAGCAGGAGGTGGCGTTCTTTGTTCGGTGCAGCATTCTTCAGCCGTCTCGTCCATTATCTCACTTTATAGCCCGGTATACACATCGCGCGCTGTTCTTCATTAATTAAATAGCACCTTCGAAAATTAATGACTTAATTATTTTTGCCTTACGAGAGGTGGTCTCAGGTTCGTGACACAGGTGTCAGGAGCCTGTGCACATAGTCAAAGGCTCGCGCGTGCTTTCATTTAAATTTTGCATGCTAAGTGGGTTTTTCTGGCCGCTTCAGTTTTCAGTTGGAGTGGGTTTTCAAAGTTTCATCGCCCTCGCCGGCCGAGCCGCTCGCCAGGGAAGAAAAACCATTAAATCCACTTAAATTGTTAATTCGGAACTTTGGAAACCGACTGGAAGTAAATAAAAATAAATGGGCGAACAACGGACTCCGAAAAGTTGGCCCAACTCGGTCTGTACGAAAATTTAAGTTAGAGCGAGAGATGTTTAGAACATTTAAACTTTCGGGGAATTAAATTTACATCATCAGCGTTTCAGCTTATGTTGTTTCAAGAGACTTAAAGGAACGCAAACGGACTTTTTAACTTCGTTTATCGTTTATTGAAAGTCGCGCAGAGTGGTTAGGAACTGTTTAAAATGTTAACGAACTGTTGGAGTCTGTTGTTCTCTACTACATAAAAAATTACAAAAAATTGTTAAATGTTTAGTTGATAGGGGAATGTGTGAATTAAAATTATTTTTAGGCTTAAGCAAATTGAGTAGAATGATCTGCCTAAGTAAACCAAATAATTTTAAGTGTGGTTGAAGCATTTTAATCTAATTTAATTAGTTGTGTTCTGTTTTGTTACCCTGTTAACATCACATTTCCATTGACAGTTGGTTTTCGAACACAACTTGTCCATTCATTAATGGGTACAAGTGTTGAAATTAATGGATACAAGTGATTGCATTTAACGTTCATTTGTTTTTCAAATGTTTTCGATGCGTTTACAGCATACTATAGCGTTTACAGGATTCTATAACCACATTTCTCGCCGAAAAAAAAATTATTTTATTCGTATTTCATAAATGTTGTGCACAACTTTCTCGTTAACCGAGAAAGACTCTTACGGATTCTTACGGAGCCGAACGCAAATTGGAAAGTCGACGCCCATCCCGAATAAATACTCGAAAAAGGTCAAGCAACCTGGAAAACGGTAGAGTGAATTCAAATGCGCCCACAACGGGAGATGGAAGCTGAAAGTGGACTGTGGCTCCAGAACGGGGTTGAAGGAGGGCGGCGCCCTGCTGCCTTTTCCGGCACTTGCACGTCATCGCGGCATGCGGTGGGGCAAGACGCGTCTCACGTTGGTTCAAAGTCCTCTGAGGCGTAATCTAACGCTACAAGTTAAATCGCGAAAGTGGACGCTGGCGGAACGCGCAATACCGTTGAAACATAGAAAACATAGTCCGCAACTTCGTTTTGCACAAAGTATTTCATGCTTCGGTTCGTATATTTGCAATACTTGAGGATCTGCGAAATGTTATCCATTACTTCATGAAACTGAGAAAATTGTTTTCTTGGTTTTCAGATTTACATTGGAGATCATCGTCGATCAGCATTTTGCAATAAACATGAAATAATTCCGCATGAACAATAATTTAGAAATTAATTCACTACAATATACACATAAGTATACATAAAATGCAAATACTTTAATTATCTAAGTCAGAAAATAGTGTTTTTAAGTAGAAGTGGAACCTTCTTGTAGAAAATATACAGCATTCATAGCCAGCAAAAGATTACTAAACTATCAATGGGATTAAAAACCAGAAATCCAAGTACTTCTTCAAGAGTAACGACAATTGCAATATCAGGATCTTGATGATTCTGAAAACTGCCGAAGAAACCAAACTGAATGTCTTCTTGCATTTTGTAATGCTTTTAAACAAATTAGCTCGTTAATATGAATTTAATTGGGCCAAGGATAAAACTTATGTTTTGATAGACTTAAACAAGCTTCAATTCACGCACCTATTCCTTAGATTTTCAAGCATTCAGATTTTCAATTCATTCCAACAGTTATGCAATTAAGAAAGGAGGGACAAAACAACACAATTAATTTTTTACATTTTTATTTTAAATTTACATTTGCAAACATATAAGGCTAACAATAATTTGCTAACAACGAAAACATTACAACTAAAATTAAATTAAAACATTAGGCGTATACAGTGGGGACGCGCAACAATATTATAAAAATAACAACGAATCATAATTAAATATAAAGTTAAAAAATATTAAGTTAAAGTATGAAGTAGCAGGAATATATAGCAAGAAGGCAATTGGTTTTTATGAAATAAAATGAAGTAAACAACGAATTAAAAATATACCAATTCCGTAATCAATATACCAAGTAACGTAACAATCAATTTATTGTAATTGTTGTATGTGTTAAGTTCAATTATATTGCAATCGAGAAACAACTGCCAGCCATAGTCCGTTAAATATTTCAGACTATACTTTTTGGGCAAACATTTCAAATTTTTATTTCAAATTATTCGGGATGGCCAATCCATCCTCGTGATTAATGTTGAAATTTGGGTGCATCCTAGAAGAATTCGACTTTGTTTAAAATGATGTTCAAATTATCTTAAAGATATGGACGAAACCTATAGACTAAATAACTATCTTCAGATATAACAATTGTTGTTAGATCTGAAGCTAAGAAAAATAAAGTTCAAAGGCAAACCTGAGAGTCCAAAGTAGTTTCTAGTAATGAAAATAAAGATAGGACTGGTCGCCATCCGGGAACCGTAGAATTGTTTATAGATTCGGAAATAAAAAAAATGTAACTAAATATACAAGTAAGTATTGTGACTATTGCAAGAAAAATTAATTGTCAGCAAGCAGGACTATTGATTCTAAATAACTCTCCTACTGTATGCGAAGCCGTACAAATAATAATACCATACTATTTGCGATAGAATTTTAAAGGTTATGTTTCGAAATTTATTAAAAATAAATAAAAAAGATAGTAAAAATTTGAATTATTTTTATTAATTTTAATGAATGGAAAATTTTAGTGCGTTTTGAATAAATTTTAATTTCCTTTGATATCATCAGAAATTGCAAAAAAATGTATGCAAAAATTAAATATTAAACGCAGAAGTTAATTATAAAAATAACTCAGTATTCATCGGGTCATCATGAATTGACATCTTTTAAACAACAGAAACACATTTTATATAATTCATTTAAGTTAATTTTTTTTAGTTGGTTGATGAATGTCGATTACCTGAAGCCTTAAATCTGTGAAGAAACGAAACTCAAACTATGTTGGATTCTGGACACAGAGGGATTTGCAGACAACAAAACTGAATGAAAAATACCATCAAACTATTCGATGTGGCCACGAAAAGTATGCTCGGTAATTGGTTATCTTTTATTATTAGTCCCAAAATCAAACCGTTAAAATTCTAAATGAAACGTTACAAACCGAACCGGTTCCAGAGGAAAATTCCAGTTCAAGCGATAGTTTGGAAGACACCGAAAGGATCGATCAGAAACACCCTTCCGTCGAAGTTAGCTCTGGTCGTATTGTATAGACTTCTCGAGTCGAGAAGTACCATTTCGTCTAGAAGAACCGTACCATTTCGCTGTAACCTGCTCTGTGAGGGAGCAGGCTTAGAGAACGCACACGGGGCCTCGTTCCGTTCGGACGGCAATTTGATGTGCGTGGGCGGCGATGAAGGGTCCACCAAGCTGTTCGATGTGGCCACGAAAAGTATGCGCAGGTACTTGATTATATTTTAATATTCGTTCCAAAATCAAACCGTTCTAAAATTCTAAAATCCTGATCTAAAATTACATTTTAATTGTTGTCAAGCTTGAAATGTGATATGTTTGACTTAAAATGTCAGTTCGATTCGCACCACCATGTTAAGCTAAGGTCTAAGTAAATTTGTAGAAGCTAATCCCATAAAGAACAAATATATTGAAACGGAAGGCAATTTTTTTTGTATAAATTTTATTTTAAACTTCAGTATGCCAAACGAAATTGTAGCAAATCAAGGAACAGAGTTTTTGTCAAATATCTTTAAAGAACCAGTTAAGATTTTGAATATTTCGCAGCCTAAATTAACAGCGTATCACAATCATCGTAGTTTAGATCGATCAATTCGGTTTCAAATAAAGTGGGTTTAAGTGTTATTATTATTTAAATCTGCAAATGAAACGCCTTTCTTTATATATACTTTTTAATGCTTTCAGTTTTTGTTTAATCAAATGTTTAAAATAATGTCCATTATTTTGTAAACTGAAACACAATCGGTTGATACACAAGCCATAAAGTTAGTAATTAGCAAATGCCGAAATTTGCAACCCTGGTATTCCCAGCTTTACGTTTTATGAAAAGGGGTTTAGAATTTTGGAATTTTTGAAGTAATGACTAAAGGGTGAAATTTTAAGTCGACTCTGTGAATTTGCAACATTTGTAACCCTTTTTGCATAAGTAGAGGGTGTAGAAATGTCGCACAGGCCATTCCATCGAAGAACGGGAATGCCATTCTTCCAATACACTACTACAAGGTTTGGTTATAATTATGTAGGGGACAAAAATAAAACGTGACGCCGCCTTTATATATATATTTTGTTTTATTATATTTTCCTTACCTTTCTTATTACATATTATAGTACGTATTCTTAGTACGTCGTCAGTACATAAGTAATACATGGTAAAGTAGAGATGTACATAGTAGACTTAGTACAAAATAACCCTGAAAACCCAGCAGAGGGTTTAACTTTATTACAACTAGAACCATCATTTTCAAGATATCATCATACCGCAATCAGAAAACCAAACAGTACTATATTAAAAACCAAAAGAGAGTTTAAAAAGATTATCAAAATTTAGTCATACAATACCAACCGCTATTCCAAAATCGAAAACATTATTCGGTTTTTCAAAACCTATCAACTTTCAGTTGTTGCATTCGGTATTGCAGCAAAACCCAGCACGAGTGTAGACTAAATCTCCCTGAAAAAATATTTTGAGTCCCGTCCAGTGATTCAATCAGCGGTATCATTTTTGATCTCACTCTTTATCCGACCGTACAAAGTGTCGCCATACGAAACGTGCAAACACGATTTTAAATTTAAACTCCCCGAATTTATTGGGAATACTGTGTCGGCCACAGCGGGGATCCACGAAATTAAAACAAACGCGAACCGGTTTCGATATTCGGCTCAATTCGATATAGAGCCCGCTTGGATCCAGCGACCCCCCGCGCCGTGAAAACTCGACGAATCGTTCTGTTTCCCGAATTAATAAATAGGAGGGGGCGTGCTGGGGATGGGGGGCGGAAGAGGGGAGAAAGGGCATTCCGCCCGCGGTCCGGCTTCAGTGATTTGCATAGCGCTATTCATTTATTTCCGCCAGTGTATATAATTACAGGGCTATGCGCCGACCCATATCGGTACACATTTATTTGCGTTACGATGTTTAATTTATCAAAAGCCTCATTTCGCGGCGAACCCTAAATTGCAACGTTTGATAAAATCATTCATGTGGGCGACCGGTTGTATTCGTGTTTTTGCCGCAGCGGAAATGTCAACATGCACGTGAATGTATTCGACACGCATGCGTCAACGCATGCGTAAAAAATTGTTAAGGTTCTAAACTAGCAGTATACAAAATCACTGCATATGCTAACCTGTTTATTCACTAAAGTTTTAGTGTATCTAAGAGACACCACACAAAATCTAAAGGATTAAAATCCTATTCCGCCATATTGTATCCGTATAAAGTACTGTTTCTTCAAAAAGTTTTGTTCTGAACATGTTATTTCAGGCAATGATGTACTGGTTCAGGATTACGTCAGAAACCATGTTTCTATCGAAAAGTTGTTCTACTTCAATTCCTCCGCACACTTCCTTCTGATTCAAAAGAGTAATCGTATAGATAGAATTCTTATCACTTCGACTCCAAAGGTGTCACTTGAAACCACCAAATGAGATTTTCTTTTGAAATTATTCAACCTCTAGTAAATTTGGTATCCGCACGAACTGATAACCTCTAACACTAATTTTGAGATTAGCCCACATTTCCTCTAAAGTATTCTCTTCCACTTGACTTGAGTTAGGTGTTGAAACTAATGGGCCTTCCACCAACACTGCCAAACTTTTTGCGTTTGCCTCTATGAAAGATGATCTAGTGTCACAATTCCGGAACACTCCAAGAACAGAAAAAGGTGACATCAGTGCCTACGCTGTACCTCTGTTAGTCGTTAATCAACTTCTTATTGACGCAAAAATTTATAATTTCTTTCTCGTGTAAACATTTTTTAAAAACAAATCGTGTTAGACTATAATTCTAACTCTAGTACTCATGGTTAGATGTATTATTGCTCCATGCGTGATCTTAATTATGCTCCAAGCAGACTTAGATTCTTTAGATTTGTGTGCCCAAAAGTCTTTACGCACAAAACTATATGTATATGCTCTGAGCCAGAAGCTAAAAGCACTTTACTAAAAGTTATTTAGGACCAGGAAAAGTTTCAGAATAGATTTGATTGTTAAGATCTTCTGATTCTTTTGTATTTATTTTAATTATAAATTCTACCCTACATGTTTCGGATTTTTATTCGTCTTCAGGGGTACTATAAATAACAAACTAATCGGCTTAGTTCTCTAATTATAAAACAAGTGCTTTGTACAATCCTTTATACAAAAATACCAATAAAAAACTTTCACTAGCAATATTAATAATAAACAATTATTTAAATAATTTACAACTCAGTAAAGACATACACTCGTACATTATTATAACTTTGTTTACAGCAAGATTACTGTCAGTTTAATAATAAATTTTACGTAATGAGAGATGAACTGCCCATGAGATCACCTCTCAGTGGAAATATATTAAATGAAAAGAAAAAGAATACGTAGAAACAATATAACACTATAGAAAAGATATGTTGACGACATAATAAAAATAATATGACAGGCAGAAGACAAGAAACAATAAACGAGATATACAATAAAAGCAATAATATCCATAAAAAATAAGATTCACTATAGAATTCGAAAATAATGAATCCTTGACTTCAACATCACCAAAAACACAAGAAATTTAAAATTCTATAGAAAGCCTCCCTAAACAAATGCAATAATACCATTTAATTCCCAACGCAATATCACACAACGGATGATAACATTTAAATCATACATAACGACATACATAACAGGCAAACATAATAATACGAATAGCAGAAAATAATAACATTAACAGGAACACAATTCTTAAGACAATAAATAAAATATAACTATAATTTAAACAACATTACTAGCTTAGAAAAACATTACAAATGATCTATTCTGATATCGAATGATCTCACTTATCAGGGAAATGTATAACAAAGATTACGAAAATTGCTACACAAAACATAACTAATAGGCACATTTCAGACTAATCATACAACAGGATATAGCCTTATAAGCCCAAAAGACCAAATAGAAAAACCGAGAATATTCATTAGAATGCAAAACTTGTGGCGCAATAAACATAGGGAAAACAGGAAGGAAACGCTCACAAAGAATAAAGAAACATTCCGCATTCGGAAGATATTTTCTAACCTATTCGTACGAATCGATCCCATAAAAAACTCAAAAATATTACACTATAAAAACAAAAAGTGTTATAAAAGTTATTTATTCGAAATATTAGAAAAGTGCGAACTAAATAAAAATAAAAAATAATAGAAATGACATAGAGTCTTTAAACGAGCAAAAAAATCCAATCAAAATGCCAATATACAGTGTGTTTGTAATTTCAGGGCCAACGTTATATCTCCGTTAATATTCAGGATAGAATAAAAAACTTTATATAAAAATTGAATTATTTTGAAATTGCAATGTGGTGGAAAATTTAAAAATATTCTATTGCAATTTCCCACTAGAGGGCGATAGTCAATTTTTTTTTCTTAAATAGGATTACGTAATTTTTTATGCATCTATCTAATAGAGGATTTTTTTCTCTTTACGAATATCTCAAAATATCATAACATTAAATAATGTCATTTGCGAGATATATCACTTTTAAGAATCTTATTTATTCAACGGGATTAATTAACACAATACTAAGTAGGCTTTGTTTGTTTGACAAGAAATAAGTTTCCCACTTCATAGGGCTCTAGAATGCGTTCTATTGGTCCAAATGAGATAAAATTTGAACTACAGGTAATTCAAATGATGCGCTTGACATTTATTAAATAAAAAAAAAATTAGTACAAAAATCCGCCGATGTAACACAAATGGTATTTATTTTCATAAATCGAAAATGTTAAACATCATTTACGTAACAGCGCATGCCTATTAGCATTATTCTTTGCGCAAAAAGAAGGCGGAAACTGAATGAGCATTAGTTACTTGTTTGCACATCATGGGTACGTTGCAAGAAAAAGTGCTACTGTTAAAATTGTTCTACCAGAACCAGCAAAAAGAACTCCGTTGCAGCTGTAAAAGAATTCCACTATATGAAGCGGATACGAAGAGGTCCAATGTCTCTATGTGCCCCGTGCAAGATGACAGAAATTTGAAATAACTGGGCAACTTAGCAATAGGTAGAGGATGTTTTTATGTGTATTACACTGCCACCTATCGGCATTTTTGCACTATTTTTTTTTATTTATTAAATGTCTAGCGCATCATTTGAATTATCTGTAGTTCAAATTTTATCTCATTTGGACCAATAGAACGCATTCTAGAGCCTTCCGAAGTGGGAAACTTATTTCTTGCTAACCCGATATCAAAATTGATATTTTCTCCTCTCTCTGAATATGTTAAAACATCAAAACATTGAATAATGCTACTAGTATTTCCCAGATAAACACGTTTGAATACTGAACAAATATTAAATGTATTGAACAAAGTTAACACCACAATTTAAAATAACAGATAACACAAAAATAAAAACGACTTTCCATTATTCGTAAAATTTGATTCGTCGGTTCAATAACAAAACGTAAGTCGCCTTTCAGGATCTCCTTCGTTTGATTGAACCTTGCACTAATTTAATTTTGTATGGTTTCATTTTATGTTTTTTCAAAACGTTAAATATTTTATAATTTTTAAGTCCTAAGAGCACTGCAGCTTCTCGTATCGAATTACGGGGATACGCTCTGAATT
>JAWQRJ010005379.1:0-10288 GCA_033557515.1 Diorygopyx duplodentatus
TTATTGAGTTCATTCAACGAACAATTACCAAAAAAGACACTTTTTCCACATTTTCTGAGAGCGCTGTGATTTTTTAAACGATCTCCGAACCCAGAATAGAAACGCTAACCGAACGGCCCTTTGGGAATCCAGGGATAACGATGAAAAAATATTTCACTGTTTAAAAAGTTTCTTCAATATACAACCCTCGAATACCTGGGAATACCCTCGTCGCTGAGAACAGTTAAAAGTATTTTTTCATCACAGTCTCCAGACCATTTAAAAATCAGTCGAACGAAGTGTTTTGAGAGAACAAAGGAATGTCGATTGGTGACGATTTGCTCTGAAGATTTATACGCAATTCAAGTGCAGTCATACTCAAAAAATTCAACGCCCGCCTGAATATTCAGTATTTCGCACCGTACATTTATTCGAATCCATGAAATACTATAAATAGATTGTAATTCTGGTTAAAGTCCAAAAACGACTCTCTATTATACCAGTTCAGAAAAGTGATATAAATTTAACTCTATTGTTGATATTAGCGATAAGAGTCCCCATGTTTTCATCGAAGAGAATATTAAATCAAAGATGAAATCTTACATTTTGGATTAAGTCATTTGCATACTTCGGTTTCAGTAACTAACAAATAGTGTAATTTCAGGCCTTAAAATTGTTCAATGATAAAGCAAAAATTATGTGTAGCAAAATCCTACTCAATCTTCGCCATGATATTGCAGACCAATAAGAACCTGATGTTTACGGGCATCAGTTGAAGAAAAACCAAGAAATTAAATAGATTCAGTCAAAAATTAGCGCCCTTAGGCCTACCGAGTTTGACGATATAAAAGTGAAGCAGACATTATTGTTCACGATAGTGGATTGAAAGGTGTGTAATGCAGCAACAGACACATTTTCCACTATGAGATGATACATATGAAGTCGGGAAAAAAATTCACCCAAGGTCAAGTTTGGTAACACCAATGACGGAAACACAAGTAGACGTTTTTTTCTCACTATGAGCAATCTGCCGAGATAACAGGAATATATGTGATTTTGATTTACAATCTTAAGATAATTCTGGAAGTCATATCAAGCGGACACAAAATAAACCTGGAAGCTATTCAAAAATACGACAAAGAAACAGAACAGTTTTATGTCCAGTTGTACAGTTGACGTCCAATGTCGCCAACTATGCACAAAGTGCTTCGACACGGATCGGAAGTTATTTCTAGCGCACTACTCCCTATAGGGCAACTCTCGGAAGAAGCTGTCGAAGTCCGCAACAAGCACTTCAAAGAACACAGATTAAATTTTACGCGAAAGTTTTCGTGTGAATCATGCAATATGGACGTTTTAAATTGACTTTTGATAAGTTGGGATCCTCTACTTACTGGATTAAGGACGGCTCCCAAAAAGAATGTATTAGCATTTAGCAAGGATTACTTAGCAGCACTTACTTTACTGCTGCTTGTAGAACCTCATTTATTCTTCAATGAGGAAAGAAAAATTAAGAAAATTGGTACATTTTTTAAATAAATATTTTTTTCATAATTTTGATGTTTAAGTTAACTTAGTAGCCTCGATATACTTTAAATTAATTAAAAAAATAATCGTATGTAAGAATTTTTGTTCATAAAGAAGTCATTCTGTGAAAAAATAGTTTGGGCCAACCTTTATGTCAAATATCCACCGTGATAATTATGTGTTTAATAAAGCAGGAAAGTGGGAGTTTCTCTGCCGCGGCTGGCGTTTTATAGCCAAGGATAGAAAGTCAGCCAAGACACAGCATCTGCCCCTTGCCTAATTAAACACAAATTTTCTAGGGATAGTTATTCCTAGCTAAATCATCAAATAACTGTACTCGTCTTAATTAAAATCCGGGACATTCAAAGACAAAAAAAAGTCCTACTCAGCTACTTCAATTCTAAATATAAGTCTAGGAAATAGTCCATGATTTAGTCTCATTCTAGTTATTGTGTTTGTAATTTTTTTAGAAACAAATGGCATAGTTCCAAACCTAGGAATCGTGTTAACTTGAGGGTTCAGTGTCGCTGTAAATGTTCCCTTTACTTTGTTGGTGACGTTCCACATGCTCTGCCACTCCAGAATTTCCTCCTTCTTCACTTTACCTTATCTTATCTTTATTATCAACTTTACTTTCCATGTAAGGTCTGTCATGACCTCTATTCGCCAAAGAATATGCCATCTCGTTCTCCATTATTCCGCTATGACTAAGAATCCACATAATAGCAATTTTAATATTTCCCATAAGATCTTCAAAACCAAATGTTTTTTTTATTTTTGACAACCGTCTTAACTGCTTTTACCGCACTGAGTACGAACAGATCATGGCTAATTCGAACTTTAGATTCATACCTCCGAGGGAAATCTTAAGACAGTTCTAATCCTTTTCTGAGGACAGAACACTTTAAACGCAACTGAGCACTAATCCTGTATCACCGATCCACCCGCGTAAAACGTCACACGTTCAGACCTCCAAACGGAACCAACTCTCTTGGCAATGATTCCCAGCTTCTGCCAAGAACTAAATAGACAGCGTCAAGGCAAAACCTCAACAGTCCCAAACTTACTCTAAAACATAGTGAGCCCTCAGAGGTATGCATGTTCTCTGTAACTTCTCTCCATCTTCTTATTAGGTGTACCATTATCAATCGTCATGATAATCCTGGATTATTTTTGTTGTTCCACAATTCCTTCTAATTTTTCTTTCTTAGAAACATTGAATCACTATTTTTCTAACAGTCGATTTTGTAACGTCAATAATTTTCACTGCCTTAATAATAGCCCCACCTTCTTCATATGCAGCCCTATTATAATCGCCAACATGTTCCTCACTTTCAACTGTTGGTCGAAAATTTCTTCTTCCTTTTCATGAATTTAAAAAAATGTGTAATACACAATTCATTTCTTGTGACAAAACTCCTCTTAAAAATAATACTCTATAATGATGCCAATCTAATAAACAATCTGCTTTACATGCTAGGTGTTTAGTTGTCTAGTATTTTACTAATATGCGATGATGTGACCTATCACGCAAAAATCTGTTAGTCCAACTACAACGATTGTTGAGCTAAAATATTTATCTATAGCACGCAATTCACTGCTTTCTTAGTAAATCAGTTATTTTGTTGCGGTTTCTAACATTTGGATTTGGAATAACTTATGAATTAGTCTTCACAGTATAAGTTTATATAATCCATGATCTCCAACTGCAACTATTCCGTACTGTAGCACTGAATTTGCACACTCCAAAACACACAGATCTACGTCTTTGTTTGTGAGCGCAAATTTATTCCATGCTCTCGTACCGGAATTCGCCTATCATAAACACATACCGTATAACTCTTAACCTGTGAACTGAGCTTCACCGCCCGCGTATAATTGTTTGCGGAAAGTTTAACCGTACAGGACAGAATCCAAGCTTCAAATTCCACTTACGTTAGTAAAATTTAGTTTGATGCTTTGTGCACAGGTTCTGCCCTCGAAACTTGTTGCTTCATACCCGCGTAATATAATTGCGTACGCTACAGTCCAAGCAGATGAACAGAAACCACCAAATATACACATTTATTGCGTTTTATGGGTATATTCTTATTCAATTAGTTTTCAATATCGCAGGCATCTTATAGCTCAATAACTTCCAATATTAAAAAAAACCTAAACACAGAGCAGAAAACAAAGAAAACCTGAACATAACAAACATCCATTGCATAAGTGATGTGCTATGAATGTATGGTATTAAGTTTTTGGCTAAAACGCTTCTCTTTGGCAGATTTCTATCCAAACAATACCTTAATATATTAACTGCCGAAATTATATAGAACAAAAGGAGATAATTAATCAATGGATAATTATGAGTTATCTCGTAGTTGGCAGCCAATGTAGTGTGTTTTTAATTTATAACCTTTAAATTTTAACGTTTTAGTTTTCCTTTTTCCCTTGCATTTTCAATTGATAGTAATATTGCCAGTAATGTTGCCAAATTGATTTCCAATCTCCATTTCAAAAAGTTAATTAATATTAAGGAGGCTACTGTAATTCTTCCTCGCCTATCACCAGCAAATCAATAGAAAAATTAATCAGGAAGTTGTAAACATTTAAACAAAAGGATTACACATTATTAGTATTATATTAAGTCAGTATTCGGAGATATGCGCAAAATAATAATTAATTGTTTCCAAAATATGTAAATTCATATTCGCTGTGTGAATAGAAATATTAAAAACAAACTAACTATCCGAAAATATCTAATAATATAGATATTCAATACGGTATTTGTTGGGAATGCATTTGCATACACATGCAATACTAATTATTTTAATAAATTTAAATTCAAATTTAATAGGATTTCATATAAACTTTAAACCTATTTTAAAAGTTGAATATATTGGAATTGAGTTATGATTGCGCGTTCTGATTTTAAATCGTGATATAGTTCCTATAACAAAAAAAAAGATTAAACTTACATGAAGATTTTTATTGAAAGAAGCTTTTGCGTACTGTCTACTTACAAAGCGTTTGTTAATTCTGTGTGTTATTCAAAATATATCCTAGCCGTTTTAATAAAAAATCATCCATCAAAATAATAGTAATTCGAACATAATTGATGGTGAACCCTCCTTACACTTTTCGTTTCAAAGACCGTATTGTTCAAAAAATAAATTATTTTAAAGCGCCAAGTTGAAATAGCTAACAAAACTTTGGAAAAATCGGGAAAGTTCCGTAAAAGTTCATTAGCATGCCATTAAAAAGTCATGAAGTTTTTTCTTCCAACGAGGTTGGGGGAGAAATGTTCCTATTTCAAGGCGGGGGTTTGCTGAAAGGAGCAAACACAATTATACTGCACACTTTTTATTTGAATATTGCTTCAGTGTCAAAGAAGAACCGTTTGTGCGTAATAAAAAGTAGGGAAACTCCAAAAACCTACATTTCTTTCATTGTGTAGAAATGCATATACAGTGTGATGTTTTTTATCATCTACAAAATCATTCCCGTGGGCGTCATAACTATATTTATGATATTTATAATATAATTTTCTGCAATCTATACAAACACAAAATATACATTTGTATGCATTATAATTACTATTGACCCCCTTAATGTGCACTTCTGTTACTTAGAAAGTCAGACAAATGCTAGTCTTATTTAGACAGATAAGTCTTATTTATTATATTAAAATCTTTATACGTAAATCCCAGAGGATATTTACTGTATAGTGATCAGACTGCAGACTTCAAAGTGTCAGTGTTAACAACGTTACATTCAGATGATTTTATTTGAGTTTAGGTTTTAATAAACCATTTATTTTCTGTGGTACAACGGCGTTAGTTCCCCACTTTTCTGTTTTCATTCCTAAGAATGATTACATGTATAAATCAAATTAATTGCTTGATATTTTTCAGTGCAAAAACACCGGTCCTAAAAATATGCCTTGGCATATTTTTAGGACCGACGCGCTGTAGCAATTTGTTCATTCAGGCATCCCAACAATGCCCATTGATTTCCCCGTCTGGCACAGGCGGCGTTCTCGACATAACACATAACCTGCACCTATTTTTCCAAGGATTCGAAATCCAATTCAAATTTGGTGCGAACTCGAGGTGAGGTTTGAAAAGCCAGTACGCCGTTTCATCAATCCGAACTAAAAATAAACCCCATATAATAACGCCGCGTATTATTCACTTCCCGTGGGGTACACGGAAAGTATCGACCAAGCGAAATCTGTTCTTTTCACATTTTATAGGCTAGTAATAATGTTTGAAGTGCTAACGCACGATTTCACATCGAGAGTTGACCTACAAACTGGTATACCTACATTGTTGTTTTCAGCTAGTTCATATAAAGTTTATGATTCGGCTACTACTGTAACACGGTGGACATGTTACTTTTAACTAGCATGCTACAAATAGAAAAATTTGCAATGTGCAGTGTGTTCATAAAAAAAACCATAGAACCCGCGCCATAAAATTAGTACTCCATTTCTTCATAAGAGATTTTTTGTGTCACACCTGTTTTATAATTGAAGATATGATTAAATGGTAAGTTCCACTGGAGGGCTTGTTACTGAGATTACATCGATCGACTTCCTAGTTAATATCACAGAAACAAACCGCAACAGTTGCTGCAACAATCTGCTTTAACTGCAAGAAATTGCTATGTTAATTCTATATAAATTAGTGTTTTCGCCGGTAGAATTTTAATGCGCTTAGGTAGCAATAGTGCCAATTATAACATTCTGTCGCCGTCTTCAAAGTTTATATCTCACTATTACGGAATATTTTTTGTTTACATAACATCGACCGCTCCGTTTTGACCTTCTATTATGATCAATTTTAGTGAACTGTTTCATAATAAGTGTTTTTTTGGTTATTTTTTAAGAATAAGGATATGTTAAATTGACCGCACCATTTGAAAGCTTCCTTTCTACATCTAAAATTGTTTTCGTCGGTCGACTTTCTGAAAATTCATCCCAAAACAACGCGTAAGTGGCAATAATTGAATTATTCAGCTAGTTTGCGTATCAATGACACAGATATAAGCAATCTTAGCAGGCTTCTCACCGTTATTACCGAACAAAACTTTTTGAATGAACTCTGCCCTTTCAGGTCTTTTAGCAAACATACACGTGAACCATTTAGAGTTTGACCTTCTTTCAGACAAATATACAGTATTTACAAAACAAATTGAATACTGTGGTAGATATGTTGACGATATTTTTATAATATTCGACGGGAATAATGCTCGACTTAAAGCTGTTCACAACATAATGAATAACTTGGGGATCATACAATTTACTGTAAAAATGAAAAAAAAACTGTTTCAACTTTCTGGATGCTACTATCTACAAAGACCTTAGTACTGACAAACTGCAATTCAAACTATACAGAACTGACCACTACAGATATAATAATGCCAAAAAGCTCTCTTACTGACCGCAGATAAACAAATGGCCTTTTATTTTGAAACAATCCTACACATCAGAATGACCAATAAAAAAATTAAATTAGAATTAAATATAATACACAACACAGAACATCTACAACAGCATACACAATAGATGAACAAATTTACCCTCATAAAAGCTTAAAACCCAGCTACATTTTATTTGACTACAATGGTCCTTCTCCAACCAATTAAAACATTTACTAAGAAATATAATATCACCGTAGCATTTTGGTCCGGACATAAAACTAGTAATAAGTGGAGTAGTAATAAAAAAAGGAGTGTATCAAAGTAAATGCAGAGAATGTGAAAAAGAACAAAGAACATCTGAAGAATAAAGATGGTTCAGCTGTCAACAATCGGGATATAGAGTTGAACCAGACAACATAGAGCTAATGCGCGAAATAAGAACATAAAAAATAGACCTTTTAGAAAAATTTGATATAACCAGAATAGCGACAAAAACTATCTGGTGATTTGTAAAAACTACATTTTAAACGAAATAGAAGCAGTTAAGAAGAATCGGACATCAGCCTGTTTAACCGAAAACCTTTTCTCAGTGCAACGCCACCTGTCGACCCTCCTTAAATATGTTCTAATATTCTAAAAATGTTCGTTTAGTTAACACTGCAAGCTGAAGTCCCTGTGTCTCACATCCCTCTTTATCTCAATACGGAGTGTGAGATAAAGAGGAATGAAGAGGGTCAAACCTTGTTCTGTACAAACCGCTGCAATTGTCTTCCATAATTTCCATTTGCCTTTCATCTTCACTATATTCCTTTTTTGCGTCTTTATATTTTTTTAAGTCTTCTTTTAAACTGGATGGACAACAGATGCATATCTATATCCTATTCGTTTCAGTCGTGATGGCCTACTTTGTTCTTCTCCATATATTGCTCCAGTGTTTCATTAATTATCATGGTAATACGATAATTAATACTTTATTCGATTCATTTAACAGCGTAATGCATCAATAACTCTCAGATACAGCCATATCCCCTTTTTTTTGGTATATGTGCTATAAGTCCTCTCCTCGGCTCATTCGGCATATTCTCTTCTCTCCATATTCTTACATTTAACATATATATCTGCTTATACAAGTTTATTCTCTCCGCTAATACTTAATGATTTCTAAGTGTGTTTAATCGTTCTCTGTTGCTTTTCTTTCAATTTTTAGTATAATTGTTGAGGCTACGTCTTCGTATTCAGGTTCACACCATCATCAGCATAAAGTTCTCTACAATGTCTTCTGCAATTCTCTTCCGCTATTGTTTTCTTTTTTCTCTTCGTCCAACTTATACCGTCTGTCCCAGCTTCCGTGAATAAGTAAATCAGTAAAAATCATTAAATGGTTAAGAAAGAAAATTTGGAAAAACGCTCTGACGGTCAACTTTGTTTTAAAAGCAGCCACTTTCTGGTGTAGGTTATAAGATTTTCGTGTACTTATTTAAATGGCATCCTAGATTTTTTGATGGATTTGAAAGAGTTTAGCTGCCCTAAGATAACCTACAATTATGAAGATGGGTTTCAGTAGAAAATTGTCGAGAAAAAAATTGTTGCAGTTAGATAATTTATTGAAAAATACGAACTGCTTAAATCAAAGTAAAGGTAAATTGAATCAATGAATTTTTTTTTAAATAAAAATAAAATAATTTTTAAAATAATTAAATTAAACGTTCGAAGTGTCCTCCATTTTCAGGAAGACAATGCCCTAGTCGGAAAACAAACTCTCTTTGCACATTTTCCACCATTTCTGTCATAATTAAGCGGTTTCCTATACGCTCTTACTTGAATTATTCTTTATATTCTTCTTTCTTCTTCAGTTCTGTCTTTAAGTCTTCATCAATAAAGATTTTAGTGCCTTTTGAATGGTTTCCATTTTCATTACATTATATGTCCGAATTTTAGTTTATCCTTGTTCAAACTCCCAACTTTTTCTTTTTGTACTTTAATTTCTAATTCTCAATTCTTGACTTCTAAATTCTTTCTAATTACTCTATTTTCCTCTTTGACGTTTTTTAAAATAACGTTGCTTCCTTGGCTGCTCTTTCGGATTTCCTTTATTTCTATCATGATCTCTTTACACAGGTGTATCAGCTTATTTTAATTTATCAGAACGTTTACTTTAGATTTTTACAGGTAACCTTTAGAATTTTGAGGATTACATTCTGCTTGTTGATTAAAATTGAAATATTACTAATATTGAAATAGTATTTTTAGGTTTGAATTATTTTCGAACAATAGGTAGAATTCATTATGTAAAGGCTAGTTATGACCAACTAATTAACATACGTGAAAGGAAAATCGTAGTAAAAGTTGACCATTCAAAATATTCAATATTAGAATAATAATTGAATGGCAAAGTGCGATGTTGTAATATATGCAGTGACTGTTAATTTGACGTGAAAGCATAGTCAGAAGACAATTTTCTAATTCGGTTATAGTTTTCTGTTCTGATGCGTCATTGTTGCCTTTCGAAAGAAAATTACTACAAGATATTGCGAAAACAAATTGAAAATTTGAATATTTTGAAATTTTAAATTTGTTGTTGTGATTGTACTTTGTAAGTCGACAATAAGCTTTAAATCATGAGCTTTAATAAGAATAAAGTAGGGGAAATCCAAGCCTAACAAGGAACAAGTATTACATTGGAACAGAAATTTAGTTTTCCACGTTTGAGATAGAGTACTTACCTTCACGGGTACCCAGGAAAATTAAGTTAGTACGGAGAAAGACGCCAATTGGGTTTTCACGGTATAATTTCGGTAGTAGTGAGGAAACTACCAGAAGCAGTTAATCTTGTTCGTGTTCCTATCTACTAGAACAATTTCTCGCCAATACATAGTTAACGCATTTTTCCTGTATAATATACAGGGAGGAAAAGAAGTTGACAGAGATTTCTTGTTAAAGTTCACAGGTTTCTACAAAGAAAATGCAAGGAAAAATTGACAGCCATCCTTATTTAGATACCTCAAGGGACTACATATTCCATGGTATTCCGTGTATGATTCATATTTTTGGTTTGTCGTTTTATCAAATATTTCTATATACACTACTAGGCTTGTAGTCGGTACCATAGTCATGCGCATGTCCGCTCTATCAAGACGCCCAGAGCGTAGTGGGGAGGCGCATTATAGGCATACCGGCGGATTTGCTTTAGTTGAACCTGGCGCGTTCATGGGTGTAGAGTAGCTAGTGCTCTTTTACTTAATATTGCTACGTAAATGTACGTAAAACTTAGAAATATCTCCTTTCAAATGTTATGGGCATTAAATGTTGATTGCACAAAAGGAACATAAATCTATTCTTATAAAAGGATAATAAAACAATATTCTAAAATAAA
>JAWQRJ010005380.1:0-10288 GCA_033557515.1 Diorygopyx duplodentatus
GAAGAAGAGCTTAAAGATATTTGCATTTATAATTTCAGCTTAAAGAGATTTGCATTTATAACAACACTTTGAACATTATTCTCTCTTGACGATTGTTGATTTAATTGTTGATAATTGTTATAATATTTATTTTTTATTGCAAACTTTACACTCTTTTCAAAACCTTTTAAGGATTTTCGATAAGATGCTTTGGTTATCATCTATTGTCTCAACTTCAAAAAAAGGGAAAAGTAATATATAATTACAAAAGGTTCCAGTAACTTCCAGTAATCGTTTTGGTTTTGAAATATCTCAGAACGCATTTTTTAAGTTATTCGCTTTTACAGGGATCATTGAGCTGAGTAATGAGTGAATTTG
This sequence comes from Diorygopyx duplodentatus, assembly GCA_033557515.1. Lineage (NCBI taxonomy): Eukaryota > Metazoa > Arthropoda > Insecta > Coleoptera > Scarabaeidae > Diorygopyx > Diorygopyx duplodentatus. Next base: position 358 of record JAWQRJ010005380.1, read on the forward strand.
CCCTTTCAGTCACGTCATTGACTACTTTTAATGACTTTACGAACGTGGTGTATACTTTGGGGCCATTTTTTGGGGTTAATATTTAGAAACTTGGTGTCTATTTTCATTGCTTCAAAAAATATTTTAATTTCAGAGTTTACTAATGTCGATAGTTTCAAACTAGATTGAATACTGAAGCTTCTGCTTTTCGTTCGTTGGCAGGAGAAATAGGGGCAGAATTTTTCACCATTTTCATTTTCTCAGTCAAAGAAATTTGGTCGTCAAAGAAAATTAACCTCATTAAATGACGAAAAATTTCGAAATTTACTTGAAACCTTAGCAGAAATTGTTTGTCCACGACATTGAAACTGTAATTTATTAGGAAAGTGAAATTTTAAATATCGTTTTCGTTTTGTCGTTCCTTGCTGCATTAGTTGGCTGAGTACAGTTTTATCAGCGTTGGGTATATACGAAAGAAATATAAAGATAAATACCTTCAAATAAAACTTCGTCTTCAATAGTGAATTGATCCCGGAATAAATAAATCTTCAAGCAGCACATTTCCTTTTGGAAATGTGCTTTTTTGATTTTTGTAAACATTTTCTTGGATTTGTGGAACTTTCCCGTCTATATTTTTAGTTCGTTACCACCAAACTGATGAAGAACTTCCAATAAACTGCCGCTGTTCTGTTGGAAACCTTATACCGATCTACCAGCGATAATTAAGTACTAGCTATCGATTTTATAGCTGTTTTAGTTTGAGAAGAAGAGCTTAAAGATATTTGCATTTATAATTTCAGCTTAAAGAGATTTGCATTTATAACAACACTTTGAACATTATTCTCTCTTGACGATTGACGATTATGACGTTGTTCCCACAAGGAAATGTTTCGTGAAACCTTGCTTTATAAGCTGTCCTGCCAGTACCATACTCTCTAATTTTCTGTAACAATCCTATGTCAATTGAATCCACTGCTTACGTAATTTTATGATCTTCTTTAGTATATTATGTCTTATAAACAATTTGATCTCATTTAGTTCATTATACTGCCCAATATTCTTATAGGTAATGTTGATACTGCCTTTTAATGTTTTTTCGGCATACGTTATATTGAATTTTGCACAAAACGTGGTAATTAGTAACAAATGTTTTCAAAGTTATCGAAAGAAAAGTTCAAATTAACACGCATCTTGATAAATATTCTAAATTATAATACTAGAGAACAATATTTACTGCAATAAAACTTGCAAAATAGTGTAGAAAATTTTCAAGAATAGTTTGGAAATGTTACAGATTAGTATATGAAAACACAAGTTGCAGAAGTAAACTTATTCCAACACGAGTCCGAAACTCGGGCACAAGTCGCGTAGCGGCTTGTGACAGAACGGGCGAGTGTTTAAATAGTCTTCTACAACGAATTTTTTATACTATTTTCTCTGTTTCAGCTCCAATTTACATTATTTTGTTACAAATAATTGACAGTTCCCGTTCAGAGAGAGTCGTTGTCATCCAACGACAGTTGATTGCGTTTGTTACTGTTAACAATTACAAATAATTGACATTCGTCAACCGTTATGAATAAAATGTCACCAGAAATCGTTTAAGACTGAAGTTCATTCTAGCATCAAAATTCATTTGAGAATAATGTCATTCCACTACTTAAAATAAAGAACAGAGTTGAGAATATCAGATCCAATTTTTCATGATGACTATCTAAGGAAATTAGGGGTAGCCTACCTTAACAATTAGGGGTATCCTAAAAACCTACTAAATAAAATCCTATTCTCCATCCCACCGAACCTAACACAAAGCTTACCTATAAATGTCTCCCTTACATCCCCCCTGAAGAAACTAAACATCCACTGACCATAAAATTCCGCAGACTTCCATGAATACTCAAATTAACAGAAGCATAAAGTTAATCAATGGCCCTCAATTAAGAATAGCTAGATAAGGGGACGCTCCTTTGTTTTCAAAATTAAAGGATGGATCCATAAAAACATACATTCAAAGTAGGTATAAAAAATTCCCGCATGGCTTGCTATGGGTATTGTGTAAGCACCATTTCACAATATTCGAAAAATGCATAATTGTCAGTATGCTGCCACTTGTCAGAACTCTAATTGGTGGTAACAGGTGTTTTTGCTGATCACGTTGTCTGTAATGAGTGTTACGCGTGTTTGTTGGAAATTTCTCTTTACTGTAATTATCACCCTGATGAAGAATTGCATAAAACTAGAAATCTTGGTACTGAAAAAAGGAGTATTTGAATGCAACCTGTACGTTATGGTGTAATTTAAATAAGGTATGAGCAAGTTGTATGAGTGTGTCATACCAAATATTTGAAGGATGGATCTGATTATATGGAAAATTTGCAGCAACTCTTCAATGCGCTGAAAACATTTATTAACACGTTGCATAAAAAAGTTGCATGACGCACCGAAGATGAGATAGACCTGTGTTCATTGGTTTAGTTTTCTGAACCTTTAAGTTCATTTGTAAGACAACTTGTTTCCTTTGAAGCAAACATTAAAGAAAGAAGTTCATTTCTTGCTTAAGTGTAAAACTTCTTTTTCCTTATATGAAGCGCATGCTATATGAGATGTTTTATCATCACCATATATTTTTATTTACTCTGTACAAATGCAATTATCTGTTGTTGCAATTTTCACAAATAATAATTTTACCCTGCTACAGGCTGTTCATTACTACTAAAGGATGGTTTATATTTACTATATCAAATCATTCTAAACCTTAATCAATAATATTAACAGATAGTACATAATTAGCTTACTAAGTGCTGATAAGTGCATTAACTTAAGAACACAGTTCGAGTTGTGATTACCGACGTTCAAAGTCACAACTAATCCTAAAACCGGCTCAACTTGTCGTTTCCCTTTCCTAAAGCTAGTACAATAATAACGACAGGTAATAGAAATCCTTATAAGCCTAAAGTTGAAGTGGGGAATGTCTGACGATAATCGGAAAGTATCCATCTACAAGGCAATATTAATTAAATTCCAGTTGTAAAGGTGGGTCCGACCATAACCTCACAAGGCTGATATTTATATATTTACAAACTTATTTTCATTAAAGTTAACGTCCAGCCATTACCGAGCCGGTATATTCGACGTCAAAGAGACATTTACATACATTATCGTCGTGGTTTATTTTCATTTTTATTTAAGCACTCAATTCCCTCAGTCTAACTTCTGTTGCTTACTTTTTGATGCGTTAGAGTACTCGTGTTAATTAACCATGCGGTACTTAAATGACTTAATACACTTAACAAGCGTTTTTAGTTCTGGTCTAAGGCTAGCAAAGGAGTGTATTAATAAAATTAGTGGTCTGCGGGAAAATTCCAGGAGACGGCAATAAATTTGCGACATAACGCCTGGTGCATCAGACTTCTGCGATGAACGAAGTTTTAACGTCCGAATACATAATCGTTACTGCATTCATTAAAATATCTACACAGTTGCTCGTTAGTATTTTTTATGTTCATAACTTCACAATGTTGTATCTGCAAAGTATAAACAATAGGTATTTCTATTTTATATGTTGAGTGATAAGTCTGTATTACTGATTAAAATAATTAAAGAAAAGATTAAGTTGTTTTTACCAATCAGTATGTTTGTTTAGTTCTTTACTTAAATATCGACCGATTTCGGCAACAAAGAAGTGCCATCTTCTAGAATTATATAAATGTTTTAGGTTTTAAACCTATCACTACAAACAAATAGAACAAAACATCAAATGTCAAATACCATAATAACAAATTAAAATAACTTACATATACATTAATTCTGCGGGATAGATAGTCCGGTACATCGATTTTTGGAAAATTATAGTGCATTATGGAGCGAATATTCGGGAGCGAACAATAGATGAAGTTGTCGACACTAGAGTTGGTTTATATATAACAAGTGTATCTGTTTCGCAGATGTATTTGAAAAACGGGTCGGTCGAAGTGTATAGGTATACGTACAACAATAAGAGCGTAACAAATTGAAAGGGTGTTTAAAGTTTTAAATAAAAATGGAAGATCCAGAGTGTGATAACAATACTAAGCGGCTTAAGTGTAAAACATAGTAAAATTAAATTATAGGTAGATTAATATTTTTCTTCTTGAAGGGGTGTCTGAGGGAGTGGTACAGGTGTGGGATGCTGTTTTCTAATTGTTCATTTAGTAGTAAAGTTTGTGGGTTTTTCTTAAATGAATCTATTTCATAGCTCTCGAAAAGATCCATTAACTAGCTTTTATTCAGTTGATGAATAATTTTGACGTTATCGAAAGTGAAGTTGTGATTGTTAAAGAGTATATGTTTACCGAAGCTCGAATTGTTGCTCGTGAGATGTTCTTTGATTCTGGTCTCAATTCTCATGCCAGTTTCACCTATATAAGTGGCATTGCATGTGTTACATGTGAGGGCGTAAACGCCGCTTTTATCCAGTAGTTTATTAGTAGGGGGTTTGCTATTGTTTAGTATATTACCCAGTTTGTGACTTGTTTTAAGGTCAATGGATATGTTGAATTTATTGGCTGTGCATTTAATTTTATTGCTAATTATGCCTTGGTGAAAAACCTAAACCAACCTACAAAGCCATCACATACCAAGGCATAATTAGCAAGTAATTTAGATTAATTAATTATGTATTTTCTTACAGAAAATATTTCCTTCTTTCTGCATTTTCGTTTGAAGAACTACAGGAAGGAGAAAGCATATTAAAATTATTCGTATATTTTAATTATATAAATAGACAGATAACAAAAGCAAAACACGTATGAAAGTTAGATAGATTAACGATTGTTCAATTTTTTTAGCACATAACATTTGTTTTCTAGTTCAACAGGCTCGTTGAACTAGATATTTAAAAAAAATCATAATTCATTTCATCATTTCAAAAAATCATCTCACTCATTTTGTTAATTCCACTAAAATTGTGTGCTTTTTGTCTTAGCATAAAGTATCCAGTCGAACATTTATTTTCTGCTCCCCTTCCCCACGTCAGTATCTTTTAAGGTAATGCAACTACAAGCGCGACTGTTCATAGACGTTAAACAGAGCCGACCGCAAAAAGTATCACCGAAGGGCACGTTTCGTCATAATTCGGTAGCTTGTAACAAGGTGACACTAATTTTAAGGGCGGCTGAAACACAGGAGGGGTGCTCTGGCGTTGCGGCATCAGACAACGCCGTCGTAAAGTGGCTGTGCACTTATCACATGCCTACAGGTTTAATATTTAACGGTGTCTGGCCATAAACTCAGGGGGCCTCCCTTGATGCGGTGCCTCTTTTTAATGCCCAACTTTCATTAACGCCAGCGTATAAATCTTTATTGTAACGAAATCGCTCCCTACACTCCCGCCTCGACTAAATATAAGATAATATCGTTGCGCGATGAGCAAAGATTATGGGAGTGTAAACTTTTTAGTACGTTCCGTGGTTCTGTGTTTCTACAGCGGTGGATTATTATAGATGGTTAGGTAAATATTGTACAATGCTTAGTAATTATTTATGAGCTAATTTCCATATGAATCGATGGATCTTCCGGTTGTTACCGCCCATTCGCACTTGAATGTACAAATTGTACAATACAGTGTGTAAGCAAAAATAGCTCAACAACCCATCAATCAAATCGTAAAGATGATAGTTGTCATGCGATCACGCAGCAAAGTGCTCTTCAGACGACCACTTGGTGAGAATATACATATTATACTCCCATTATGACGTAGTATGCTTATGCGTCTGCTCTCCTCAAATATTATATCATTATTACATTTCAAAAAGCCTTTCTTTATTTTTCCATTTCTTGCAATTACATTTCTACGAAAAACAAATTTACTGGAATAGAAAGATTTACAACTGATGTTTGTACAGAAAAGTAGTAAAAACAGTTGTGCTGAAGCTATTGGCTGGAGAGGCGTTAATTATAGACTAAACTATTAATCCTCGTCCTTGTATTACAACGAAGTTTCAGGCTTCAAACGAACATACAGTAATGTGCAGGTGAAGCCACTTCCTTTCAAAGTAGTAAGTTGTACAGACCAAATAATATTCTGATCTTCAATGTTTATCTTTTGATTGGCTTAGTACTAATGAATTCTTCTCTCTAAATATGTAATGCTCTATTCATGTAAAAAAAATGTGTATTCTCACTAATAACGCTACTTATTTTAATAACGACAAGTTCGTATAATACCTAAATAAAAAGAAAGGTTTATCATCTTTTCACTCCTATTCGACATCCGAAGGCAAATCTTGGTGAACGTTGTATAAAAAATCGTTAAAGTTCTCAGAATACTTTGCACGACAAATCATCTCTCCTGGATAAATAAGATGTCTGAGGTTGAAACACTACTAAATTCCCTTCAAATTCGCAAACAAAACTCATTTCAGCATAATTTTTAAGACCTCCACAAACCATCGAAGTAGCAACAGCTGATTCTGTACTCTTGAAAATTTAAGTAAATCAAAATTAAAATTTAAAACGCTCCCTAACCTCTCCCAACCTCAATTCCGACGTCGGATTGAAGAATTCCAACTGTGCCCAGTTTTGGAAGTTTTGTTCTGTTTTAAAGGACCCGGAGAAAAAATGCCACACTCTTACGCCACCTGAGCTTTTCAGCTTTTTTGCTCCTTTTAAATAACATTGATCCCTTTTTTTCTTTTTCTGACAAGCTAGAATTAAAATGTTTTTTTTTCTTTAGAATTAAAAGGGTTGAAAACGATATAATTTTTTTTGCTGCTTATAACTAAAAACTAAGTATTTTCTTTCCAAGTTCTATTTCTGCAATATATTACTAAAATATAACACTTCAAAACACAAAACGTCAATATAACCTCAATAGTGTATACAAAATAACATCAGATAACTATTTATACAAAAACAACAACTACGACCTTAGTTCTTAATCTTTTCGACCTTAATCCTTTGAAATGTTAAAACAAATAAACATTATACTTCAGTTAGTTCAGTTAGTTCAGTTTGTTGCCTGCAAGAATTTGCAAAATATGTATAAGTAGCGCGGAGACTTACTTGAAGTAAAAAAGTTAATACTTTGCAAAATTTTCGAAAAAATAAACCAATGAAAATTAGTGGTAAAGATATTCCTTAACAATTTCATATAATCATTCATATCAGCATATTTGAAAAAAAAACATTTAAGCTTATCTCTAAGGCAGAGGTATCAAAAAATTAAAAAAATTCAATTCATATTCGAACTAGCAAAAGATAACACCTTCCCCCGAAATGCATACATAATCTGATTCACAGGCTAGCAATCAAAAAAGATCCCCCTTTTTTACACTCCTATCCTATCTCAACAACTATTAAACGAGGAAAACCAAACAACACATATTTGAATGTTGCAAATCATCTTACAAGTACGGTGAAATAGAAAGAAAACTTTAAACTTCTTTTATTTCTTTTATTTATTTAATTTACTAAGGAACCGATTTAGGTCCATGGACCACCTTCAGTCTTAATCTATAAAGGAGGCATATTAAATATAAAAATGTAAATACATGAAAAAATAGTTTGTTTTTTAATTTAATTTTTTTTGCATCTAGAATTGTAATCTTAAATTTAATATATGACCTTAAATTTACCTTAGAAATAGAAAAAACCAAATTACATTCCCACAATAATTCCCTATGACTCATCACATCCTTTTACTTACAAGACAGCTGTTTTTCGTTCCTTTGTATTTTTAAATACCCTCTAACTCCAGAAACACGAGAAAAAGAAATAAAATATATATTTAATCTTGCTGAAAATAATGGCTTCAATAAGAACATCATAAATAAAATCATATCCAAACAACTAACTAAGAACGATCCTTTGTACACTCCCAATACTAATCCAATTACCTTAACAGAAATACCAAATTCTGATAAAATAATTTATAAACCTTTATCATTTAATAACACAAATTTAAAATCAACAAACATTTTGAACAAATATAATCCCCGCTTTTAGACCAAGTAATAAACTTTTTAAAATGTTATCCCATCATAAAACCCAAAATTCCCACTCTAGAAAAACAGGATATACTTAGTTAACTGTGAAGGGATATATGTAGGGCAAACCGGACGCAAACTTGGTAAACGTATCCAAGAACACAATTCTAAACCAAGCTCAATTTTATTTAAACATACTCTACAAACTGGACATACAATAAACTACCAAAACATTAAAATTTTACACGAGGTTGAAAAAGGACTCTTTTAGAACAATTGGAAAAATTTTATCGATTTTATTTTGTTTTTTTATCTTGAGCATCTGTCGTTTCCATATTTTATTTAAAATTTTAAATTTATACTTCACGTTTTTTAAAAACCTGTTTCCTTTATGTTTTCACCAAAAACCACGTTAGTATACACGACATTTTTAATCTGTTCGTTGCGTTCATTTTAGATTTTATTGGACTGATGCTATTCTTTTTCTGCTACGATTTTTATTTCCATGTTTGTACCATGCCGTTTAAAATTTTCAACCATTGACTATAAGTTTTTAACTATTTAATTTAAAAAGAAACAATTTTTTCATGTTTTTACATTTTTATATTTAAGATGCCTCCTTTGTTTTCTTTCTACAACACATAGTTCTAGATCTCTGAGCTTCAATCACATTACTTTTAAATTAATGTGATTGAAAAAAATACTTAAAAAAATTGTAACATCACACCTGTATATAAAACTAATAACAAAATCTGCAATATTCTATTAAATGACATAAAAATTCCCCACAAATCACAGAAATGGTAGTTACTCAATGCAGTGTCACAATTGTGATAAATGTTACATCGGGCAGACAGGTCTTATATTATCTAAATGCACATAGGAGCATAAAACTAAATCCTCTTCAACACTTTATAAACACCGAATGGAAACAGGTCATACTATGGATTTCGAAAATACAAAAATTATTCACTCTGTAAATAAAGGAATGAAAATGGCCTTATTGGAACAATTAGAAATTTAAACAGTGAAAAACTCCTTAATGAACAAATAAACTTTGATTATATACCACTTTTTACTAAATAATTTTTATTTGCTTGTTAAAAAAAATTTTTTAATAAATAAATTAAGATTATTTATTCAGATTTTATTTTAAAGTTGTTGCACTTGTCCAGATGTGTAAGATTCGTTTTTCAACGCCTATTTTTTAGAACCAAACCAGTTTTATGTTAGTATCTCTTTTCAATTATAGTGCCAATCATAATTTTAATACAATGTTCCTATTTATTGTGTAGCATTCGACTGAAGATGGATGTTTAAAACCGAAATCGGAACCGCATATATTATAATAAAGAAGTAAGAAATACAAGTTAAGTAAGGAAATAAAATAATACACGGAATTAAAAGACCTATTGTGCATATTGCATCAACCAAAAAAACAGGCTTTGGGTGAGGAACAAAGAAAAAGCATAGTACTTAAACTAATTAAAATTAATATGAATACAAAAAAATTGTGCCTTTCATATTTCAATTATCTTTAACAATGTAATATCCATATTTTATAATTAGTATTGTTGGATTCAGATATTTGAAGTTTTCGCCAAATTATGGATTTTACTATCACATTTCGTATATAAATGTTGTGTTACCGGGAACACGACATGTAGAATTACATTCTATTTAATTTTTATTCACGTCTTTAAGTGATATTTTTCACCGCTTTTGAAATATTTCAGTGTTTTATTTTTATTTAATTTTATCAAAATTCTTGACATTTAAGGTTACTATTCTTGGTCATTCTCGTACTTAAGTCAGTCATTCTCGTAGTGTGGCACTACAACGTTCGATCTCATTTAGATTCAGATATTAGATATTTATATATTCATCGCAGCTGTAAATTTTCTTCTTCAATAATTATTCAATGTTATTTTTAAATAAAATTGCTTGTATATATATATACATATATATATATATATATATATATATAT
>JAWQRJ010005381.1:0-10286 GCA_033557515.1 Diorygopyx duplodentatus
AGATATATATATATATATACATATATGTATATATATATATATATATATATATATATGTATATACATAATCTGTTTCGATTAGTTTTTATTTGTTAGATACTAACAAAGTTTACGTTATTAATAAGATTAATGACACATATTGAATGTCAGGTTCAATTTATATCGTTATCAAAAAACACATTTATTGTGCATTGATGATGGGAGCTTTGTTCCCGAAACACGTATCTGCGAAGATATAAACTTATGGTGAGGTGGACAGACAAAGTGAACTTTGTGAAGCTGCTAAAGTCTGCAAGAAGACTGATAACGTCACAGAAAGCTGCTGTAGTCGAATCGTTGACCAATTGGAATGTTCGGGAGCAGTTTTCTGCGACTATGCAGCAGCTCATAGAAGCAATCAGCGAATATGAACGGCCCACGGGTATTATAAAGGTAACACAGAGCGCTGACAGGCCTAATTACGCTGCTAGGAAGCAATTTATATCGACCAGCGATAAAGCGTTGTCGAGCGCTGCGCCCATTGGTTAATTTTGACATTTGCTTTCCTATTTTGCGATGCAATGACGAATTGGAAGCTTGCACCAAATTCGTAATTAATTTTCGAATGTACACAGTAACGACAAAATTACTAGATGATGCATTCCAAAAAAAATCAATAATATTAATATATGACGTGGGTTCCAGTTTATGTTAAGTCAGTTGATAAGAGATTTCGCTAGCACAAAAATGCTACCGTCTGTAAGAAACCATTAATTTCGTAAGTACTTCGTTGGAATTGTTATTTCCATACAATTGCCAGTCTTCCATTTTTCATTTCATAATACGCACCTAGGTGAGTAAATACGTTTACCGTTATCGCTATTAAAACCTAAACAATAATGATAGGTAACAGGCTCAGGTAAGCCCTACACGGTCTGGTAAGCTTTGTGCCCCTACCCGTACCCTATTTTTAGTACAAAAGGTCGTCTTTGGCAACTTTTGGGGCAGTGACCGCCGAAAATTGAAGAGGATAGAACCGACCCGTTGGTTCTCGGAACGCCGAGTAAATTACGGGTCAAAAAAGTAGAATAAAGGTAAAAATGTGGCACCTCTTCACGAAACCCAACAATTTACCAACTGTCGTTATTCACATTTTTTGGGCCTCCAAAATCCACACTGCAGCTGCTTTGAGGGTCACGATATCTTTTGATGGCATCGTTTAATTACGGAGTACTTACCGAAAAAAATATATCTTTAAGGCTACCTTTCTTTTTACTTTATAAAATATGGAAAGGTTACTGTGGTATATTTGTAATATATAAAAAAACATTATATCGCTATACCCTTTGAAAATGTCATTTATTTAAATTGGATAGAATTTACAGTAGGATGAACGTATAAACCGAATGGTAGAGGGTAGTTACTTGGGCCTTTCTGGTTTTTCTACGACCCTCTTTTAAGCTCTTCGTTTGCAGAGTGAAGAACCCTCTGTAGGAAAAAGCGACCAATGGAAATTTGCATATTTTTTCTGGGAATAACGAACTTCTTTTCTAGACACTTCGGCCACTTGCTTAGGGGAACAGTACAATAAGAAAGATGGATGGGTGTGTACGGCAGATTCTCTCGCAAACAAAGACATTTTGTTTCGTTTGCGAACACAACATATCTTTAACTTCCCCAGAAGGATTTTTCTGTGAAATCTTCCAATCAAAACATCTGGTTAGCTTCCCACAACTTCCCAGTGACAACAAAACTGCCATTTCGACGAGGACTCCAGGCGAGGTACACTTCCTGGGTGACCTTGAAGTCCCTGTAAAGTCACCAGGGGCTTCTCTCTCACACGTACACGTGTTCGAACACGTGTTTGCGGGCACAATAGTGTTGCCTGAAACGCAAAACGAACGTGCTGTGCCGGTTTTTGGCTTTGTTCAACGTCCTCATGGTGCCTGACTAATTGTGATGACCCACTAGATGGCGTCGTAAATCCGAGCATGGGAATTTGTTTGGTGAGCAGAAAAGATATGCTAATGAGGACTGTTTAGGCATACTGGTTTTTAAATGCAGTAATGGATGCTTACGAAATCTGATAAAAAAAAAATTGAGGGTGATGGAAGCTCTTCTTTGCAATCTTTAATTAGATATATTTTGAGTTTATTTTCGACCATCTGAACAGAAAGAACTATTTATAACAATTCATCTGCGTAGACATCAGATAAACTAACATTCAGTCATCTAATTTCGATTTTTCTGCGGGTCTCTCCTATGTATGTAGCATTGCAAGTTTCACATGTAAGAGTGTATACACCATTTTTTCCTAGTAATTTGGTATGTGAGTTACTACTGTTAAGTATGTTTTTAGATTATGGTTTGCTTTAAGGACAAGCGAAATGTTATACATAGATTGGTTTAGGTTTATCTTCTATCTTCTTGGTAGTGTTGTATGGTTATTATGTCTAACATTGTAGTTTTTAAATATATTATTAAAATAGTGGATATCGTAACCATTGTAAGAAGCAATTTGTAGTACAATGTTTAATTCTTTTTTCATGTTATAAAAACTGAGAGGAATATTTTTTAGTCTGTGTATATAAGAAATCAAAGTTGATTTTTTAATTGTTGGGTCATTACAAGAAATAAAAGGGATAATAGCGTCGGTTTGTGTAGGTTTCCTATAAATGTCATAATTAATTGTATGTGGGGATATTATTAAAGTGATAGCTAAAAAATCTAAGGTGTGATTATTTTCTAATTCTGTGGTGAATTTCATTTTAGGGTGTAATGTATTTATAAAATTATGAAGTTGATTTATAATATTTATATTTGCAGTGTCAATTATGACTATAATATCGTCTGCATATCTGTTCCATAATACAATTTTGATAATGAAATCGAAATTGCTGTTGTGTATATTTTTTTCTAAATAGTAATACATGAAAATGCCACTCGTAATAAATATCTTCGTACTTAAATAAATATTTTGCGATTTTTGATGATAAATAAATATTTGGCTTTTTGAGAAAAATAAACAAATTCTTTCGCATTTATTCTAAATATAATTCAATCTTTTTCTAATTCTCTCTTAAAAAAACTATGTACAAAGAAGACGAGAATTCAAATGAAAATACAATTGCCCAATAAAATGTTGAGAATCGTTGCCTGCCTGCAGTTGTAAACCTGCGAACACAAATATACAGAAGCCGCACTGCTGACGAAATCTCGAAAAGAAAAGACTAATTACAATAACAATTACAACATTTGAAGAGGTGTTAAATAAAAATCCAGGCTATAAAATTTTACTATGTATCAAAAACAAGCTGTTTGGGGTCCTTAATGAAGAAAAGGAAGAAGAAAATGGAGATTTTGAAGTATTAAACGCTTTAAGCCCTTCAGACATTTCATTTTAGGTGTTTAGTTTTTTTAGAAATTTATACTGGATATATCATAGAATAATATGATCGAAACAATTTTTTGATATCTAGCACACATTTTTTATTATAAAATGATAAATGTTCATTGAAAAATATTAGAATTGATTTCTTAAATTTTAACGTCTCTATATTAAAAAAATCGATAAAAAAATCAGTTGTCATTATAGATGTGCAGTTTCTTAGAAATTAATATTGGATATATCACATAATAATATTATCGAAACAATGTTTTGATATTTCGCACAGATTTTTCATTAAAAAATGATAAATGTTCATTGAAAAATATTAGAACTGATTTCTTAAATTTTAACGCGTCTATATTAAAAAATCGATCAAAAATTCAATTTTCATTTTAAATGTGCAGTTTTTTAAGAAATTTATACTGGATATATCATATAATAATATGATGTTCCAATTACTTCATGTGATGTGGAAATAAGCTTCCCCCAATATAAAGCTTTGTTTCGAGATAATCAAAGAAGTTTTACTTTCGATCATTTAAAACAACATTTATATGCAGTGTAAACAAATGATTTTAATATAAATTTCATTAATTGTAAATTGTATCATTTCTACTCTTTTGTGTATTAAGAAATTTTAGTAAATATATTGCGTTTTTAATAAATATTTCACCTTTTTTGTTAAATATTATATTTAAATATTTGCCGTTTTTATATAAATAAAAATCCGGGCCCTGGTAATAAACCTAAAAACTTTTAATGCGGGACACATTGTCTGATGTTTGAACCCTATGGGGGACAGTTTTTAATGTGGGACAAACAATTCAAATGTGTGACAGTCCCACCTAATGTCCCACCTGGTCACTCTAGCTAAGATAGTAAATATCTTTCACATTTTTGGTTTTGAATCTTTCATGCACTTCTTTTTGGTCGATAGTCCTTGTATATGCCAGTATCGTCATCAAATTCTTCCTCCCCATTTAATAAATAAGCAACTACCAGCTTTTTTAGTCAGGGTCATCAATAGTTCCAATCGAAAACGAAACAGTCCACATATTACGTCTATAAATTACACATTATGCATTATATTGATCGAACGAATGTTGAAAAGTAACTGTATTTCACTTGATACTCATCGTGCGCCTTTCACACAATGAATTGCGTAATGCAGACTTACCGTAAGTGAAATATTGCACATTCTCACGCACTACCAGCAACAACAGTCAGACACTGAAACTATTCTGACGTCCTCATTACCGCTATTTTCCGTATGAACGCTGTTCAAACTAATTTAGGAGACTCGACAAATAATGGGTATTTCATCATCTTACCGCAGATGTCTAAGTGACAAATAACAAATTACAAATCAATCTTACATAGGTTTTGGAATTAATGATTTTTGCTGGTCGAAGATTGTTTCAGAGGTTAAATAAAGTTAGCTAACTGCCTCAGCAACTACTCGTGTTTTCTGACGTCACAAAAAAACTTTTATGGGCAATACCCCATGATGAACCAAGACATGGGTCCAATGAGTAATAACAAAGATTTCTTAGTTTTGCAAAAAATGGCTGCTTGATATTGCTGCATTTTATAGCAAAGTAGCAATCACCATACACAACCTACTTTTGCAAGCTACTGTACCTCCAAACAAAGGGGAAAAACGTTACAAAAAAGCTACCCTCAGGACGAGAATACAGAAAGGAAGTCGGGGTTTATACTCCACTGAACTACAGAGCAGGTGTGCTCGACTAAACGCCTGGACTTCCTTTCCGAAGCTAGCTAACAGTCGGACCTGTTATTACTCCTTTGTTTTTCCAGCAAAAACTAAATTGTCTGGGTGCAGCCGCTCTCGAGGTAATCAGAATTTATTGCACGTGATAGCCGAACCATAGATCACGATCAGTTTTGCAAGGATACATACTTACGGGATTAGTCACGATATGCTTTCATAAAATCGGTACCTATTAATAAACGATTTATGAAAAAATAACAAACAGTGCTGTGCATTTCCATTATTCTTTATTTAGCTAGAAAACGAAAAAATGTGCATTAGCAGTCTAGAATAAGTGAAACATAATGTAGGTATAACGTATGTTAATATTTAAAGAATGTTCCGTGAAAAGGGATATTAAAGCCTGTAGCATAAAATTATACAGAATTGCCCACTTACCTTTCTCTGTAATTTCTAATTAAGAAGCTTCCTATCACTTCCTGTTAATTATCTTTTTGCAATGGAAGATGTAAAATACAAGATAATGTACAGTTTAACCTAAAGTTATATATTACTTATTTTGAGCTCCTTTAAGTGCTTCGTAACGAAATTTAAAATATGGAATTAACAAAGGGAATGTATTCCTAAAATACTTAAATATACGCCTGTCCATTTGCTTCAACAATTAAATATTCTAAAAAATGCTTAGCTAATTGTTAACAATCAAATTACATGGTAAACTATAACTTCCTCAAACTGCACGACTGCTAACACTTTCTCTTGCAAAACTTCCAACTTTCCAAATATTTTAATGTGTGTCCAATTTATCCGGTTACTTCCACCGTGTCGTTAAAATAGTATTAAATTTTACGTGTTTAAAAAGTTGTGCTTTCATTTAGCTGCACACATTTGTTTGAATTGTTCTCTGCAGACTTGCAACTTATTATTGCGCCCATCTGAACATTTTTACACATTCCAATTGCAACAAATGTCGCCCGACAATATTGCTACAATATATGCTACGTTATTATTCTGTTCGAATGCTTTATAGTTAGAGCTCACCCAAACAGACACCAGCTTTGAAGCATATGGCATGCGGGACGAAGCTTTAAAAACTTAGGTAACAGTTTGGTATTGAGTACGGGTGTAAAGACGTAAATATAAGGTCTATAGATGTGGCAGGATAGACCTCACACGTCTAACCCATGTTGTAACCAAGCCCATTTTATTTTATGGCATATTGTTGCGAAATAACCGATTTCTTTATTATGGTCGAATAATGGTGTTATACAATACACTCCAATAACTTTCGGGCAAAGCTGGCCTGAATATCCCAAGCTGATCTAAAATATTATTATTTCTTTCTGGAAGATTTTTAACAATAAAAACAATACTTGATACACTCATAAGACCTTACTGATGATAGTAATGTTCTTTCCATAAAAAAATATATATAATATAAATAACCTTCTCCTAAGTTGATAATGATAGGAGACAGAAAGCATTTAAAGACACTCTAAAGACAAACATGGCAAAACATCTGCAAATAAACGAAGGCCAGTGTTCAACTCTAACTGATAACTTTTGTACCGACAACAAACGTGTGCTTTGTTATTGAATTACGTTGTCGCGTTCTATTCAGCATATCGGCTGACAAGATTTAATGCCAGATATCAAACGTGCTGCTTGAAAGATTTGTATCTACACTCAGCTTAGAGTTTACAGCCAGATAGAATGTAATACTAATTGTTTGTCGGTTATGGCCAATTTTATCGTACACAAAGAGCTATTGTTTATTCTGCATTCCGACGCTTACGTATTTGCTTTTACCACATCCTGAGTTTTAATTGTGCAATTCCAGTAAAGCACGAGTTGGACGCGATGGAGAATTAATAGCACGCAAGCGTTTTCGGTAAAAATCTACATCTAGATTCCTTGGTGGCCATTGGAGAGGTGTGGTCGAAAAGTGCTCTCAAACAATGTAACGTTAAGTGTGTGTGCAACGTTAGAAAGTTTATTGGGACAAGCTTAATCGATTTCACGGTGCCAATGTTTATTAGGTTTCTAATTACTTTGAACATAGCACGTCTTCTAATATGTTGAATAATTTGCTTCGTTCCACGAGACCTTTTTCCCCTGGAGATCTTTTTTTCCTCTGGAAAACACTTACAACCTCTGTACTCTGGTACTAACCCTACTGGACATGCTAGATTTATTATCCCTCGTGCTAAACAATCAACTCTATCAATAATGGGAGTTAAATTGCCCATGCCCTGACTGGCTCCGATAATAGACCCGAGATGCAGTTTTCTCTGGCAACACCGTCGATCTCACAGTTCAATGGCTCTCGGAACCATCAAACACACACAACCTGCAATAGCAGCAAGGTACAGGTGCAAGTAGTGTTCTTCTGCGGTGCATTGCCGGTCACGTAGCAACCATTACAACCTTCTCCAGACTGTAATCCGAGGAGGTGGATCGTAAAGTTAATATACTTCTTATATTACACATTTTATGGACAACCGTCCAGTGAAAAATTGTTAAACTACAGAAAAGTTATGGTCATCACTTTTTCTATTTTCAATTGGAGAAACTAATTCAGCAGCACCGATACTTCTCCATCCAAATACGGTGTGCATACTTATCAACATGCGACCAATTAGTCATTTTCTACGTGCAATTGGCACACGTACCGAACAAAACGACCGACTTGCGGCGATGGTTGGAAAAAAATTGTGAAAGTCCTTATCGAAAGTAAACGTTGCATTGCGGCCTTCCGACGGGTTTTCTTCACTCGGTCGTCAGAGAGAGGAAGTCGTCTCTATGAATGGAGAGGAAAAAGCTCGCAGCCTAACTAGCGAAAGATGCAGTTCCACTTCCGAAAGAAAAGCAGAGGTTTCCTTCTTTTATTGAATTCGATTCTCACAGCACAGCGCGCGTATGTCGATTGTTGTCAGGATGATTGTCCCAAAAACAATGGGGGAATGGCAGAAGGAATAGTCTTTGAACACAAAAAAAGAAGTCTTCTCGCACACACGTACAAAAGATCACAGAAGATCTTGCACACACTCATCTTCTGCAATAAAACCAACCCAGAAGAAGTTGTTTATAATTGGCTCGAACGGCACATTCAATTAGTTTTCTGCCTCTTACCCGTAAATATGCGCGGGGCAAATTTGCTGCGGTCCGGCATCTAAGATGCATCTGTGTATTCTAGAAAGAGCCACAGGCAATGCAGATAAATTACTCCTTGCGGATACCGTCTCCGTACGTTTTCTCATATAAATTTCGCGTTTGGAACGATTACTCTTGCCCCTGTGGAAGTTTGAACACGTGCGTCCGGAGCTTTGTACCTCCACGTTCTCGATTTCAATGCTACTGCCGTGGCTGCAATACACTTGCACTTAATTGGTTCGATATCCTAGATTTATTGTTTTCCCAACAGCTCCATCAAGCAGGACTGGACTAAGATCCACCTGGTATTAGTCAGCATAATTGTTAAAGTTTTGCTTTATTTTTGAAGCTTTTGAAATGTCCAAATAAACCGAAATTATTTGAGCACCTTTCCTGACCAATATAATAATAATTACAAATAAGCTATTGTCGATAACATCTACCAGCAAAAATTTATGTGACGAACGCAATAAATGAAATGTTGATTGCTGCAAAAATCGGTCGTTACATTGCCAGCGTTAATGCACAATCTATATACGGTTTCTTTTTGTTTCTTTGCTCAAGGCATTGCTTTCTCCGTTACAGGTGCACTGCAGGTCAACGCGGGATACTTTTCAGTGATGGGATATACGTAAATTTCGCCAAAGTGTATTCGTACCAGGATTTCAGAATGCGCCTGCACGGCGATTCTGTCGAATCTCCCAACGAGAGTGGTGAGTACGGATTATTCCCAGTTCAAAATAATGTACCACATACAATTATTATCCGGCAAGTGATTTTACGATTCTCAAATTGATCTTTTACCGCTACACCATAAAAAATAATCGATTAATGTTCGTCATAGTCGACAGTTAATTGATTAAGCTTTTATATCATAAAATAACAGAATGTCATAAAGGCACACACCTTAACCGACTTATTTCATTATTTATTTCAATTAGCAAGGATTTATTGTAAATATAAACTATATACAATAAATATCATATATGTACCTAAGACGTAAAATAAAAGTTACATCGCATAGAACATGCTTTCAACATTTGCACATACATTGATTTAATCTTTATGTATTATCTTTCCACCTTCCTCTTTATGTGATTGAAATGTTTCTTCTAAACGGTTTGCGAATGTTTTAGCATTTTCCTCGTTATTTCTAGTCCATTTCCCATCTTCTTGTCTGATTGGGGGTCATGGAGGATTAGTCTTTATTCATCCATCATGCTGCTTGATGAATATTTTTTTATAAACAACTTAACTGGTAGGTTTGTCATTTAGATTGGTTTTGAATCTTACCCAATCTGTATATTTGTTTACTAGCATTGAATTTGCTTCTTTCTTAATGATATTTTCACTAAACGTTAGTAGCATAGCAGAGTGGTCCGAGCTCCATATAACATCCTTCTTCCACGTGGGGAAAGCTTGTTGATATGTTTCTCGTAATAAAAAAGTGTATAAGATCTGGGACCTTGTTTACGCCTGTAGGCCAATAGGTCGGCTTTCCTGTGGATATTGATTCACATCTCAATTCTTTGCTAGCTCCTAAGAGTTGTCTCTCTTTCGTCGTAGTAATCTTCAACCTCAATCAACATTCTTCGCATTGAAGTCTCCTTCTATGATGAATCTGTATCCTAAACTGATCAGGAAGATAGTGATTTTTTATTGTTTTCCAATTGATCATTAACTAGTAAGGTTTTTTCTAAATGAATCTATTTCATAGCTTTCGAATAATTCCATTAAGTAGCGTTTATTCAGTTGATGTCTACCGAAGTTTGAATTATTGCTTGTGAGGTGTTCTTTGACTCTAATTTCGATTTTTCTGCCGGTGTCTCCTACGTATGTAGCAGTACAAGTTTCACATGTAAGGGTGTACACATCATTTTTTTCTAATAATTTGGTAGGTGGTGTTTTAAGGGCAAGTGAAATGTTGAATTTATTAGCAATGTTTTTAATTTTGTTACTGGTTTTGCCTTGGTAAGTGATGGTTCTATAGATTGGTTTAGGTTTATCTTCTATACAGTGTGTAAAGCGATGTGG
>JAWQRJ010005382.1:0-10285 GCA_033557515.1 Diorygopyx duplodentatus
CAAGAATAACCCCAATAACTATATTTTTGCCCAACCCTTTAAATGCCTCTAACTCAGTAGGGGAGGCCTAAATTAAAAAAAATATATAAGGGACCCCACCTAAAATCAATTGTACAATATGTCCTTGTAGTATTTGCGCATAATTTCTGGAAACCCTGTATATTAAGGATCACACCAAACGACCAACAATAACTTATTATCCCCAGCAAAAACCAACCAATAAAACTACTCAGACCGTTCATAATTCGCCAACAGCGCATCCCGCGTAAACAATAAAAGAAAATTAGCCGGAAAACGTAAACCGGTGACGTCGTTCCCGGTTTTACTGCCCCGGCCATATCGTCCGGAATTTACAATTTCTCCGAACGTTTTTATTTCATTTCTCTCTAGCATTTCATTGCTCGCACATCTTCGATGCTAATTGCATCGATTTTCCGTTTTTCCAGCCCCGCCGATCCCTCCGCGGGCGGGCGACGCGCTTTTTTACCCGGGAAAACGGCGAGGGCGCAATAATCCGTGGAAAATTCTCAAAATGGGATCTCCTCCGGCAGAGCTCAAAGGGCGCCACGGAAAAGAATTTCAATTCCACGCGATTATGAGTGGTGTTCGCCTTTATGCCTCGATTCCGCATCCCATTTGTTCGCTATTCTATACAAGAGGGGTGCTTCCTGATGGCACTTACATCTAGAGAGATTTCGCTATTTGTTCGGAATAAATCGTTGTGGAAGAGAACGGGTTCGGAAGGAGCCAGGAGTAAGTAAATGATAGAAAAAATGAAAGATGTAGTTGTAATGGGCCCGGTTACCGGAAGTTAATTTAGTGAACATTAGTGGACTATTTGTTGGACTATTTGTTACTTACGGTTACTCTCTCAGCGGGTGGACTGTTTGTCTAAGGTAATCCAGACAGTGGCTGAGCACTTCACAGCACCCTATTTCTAAGCATAGATTCACTGTAAGTAAAAAACACACGAGAGGAAAATAAAACTCGCGTTGAAGCGCAAACAAGAGTGAAGCTTTTTTTGAAAATCACTCTCCAAGAAATTTTCAATCTGTAAGGTGTTTCTTGGTTTACAGTGGGGATTGGTTTTCTATTGGTCATTACAAAACAGACCAACCCATGGAACGTAGCTTGGGAAAGGATGCTTACAAATTATCTTAAAATCAAAACAAGCTTTAGCTTTCACACCATATACTGTTTTTATCGTTATGACATCCTTCCAGAAACCAACCTATCTGAATTCAAGAAGTAGACACACTAAAATTATTCCAAACTTAAGATTCTACGATACGGCCCTACCAAGAAAAAAACCAAAACCTACGCAGAATTTAGATAAGGGGAAGGTTTTTACCTGAACGTTACCACGGATTATATAAAATGCTTCTTATTTAATAATGAATCTGGAATGATTACATAGTTAATGATGGGAGAGCCAAATCGAACTACTATTTGGACATTAATTGGTATTGAGATCTTAGTGTAATATGAACTACAATCACAACAGGCGATTGGAACAAAGGCATCGAAATATAAAGGTATACTTGATGTAGCTCGTCCACTTCTAATTTCCACGGATATTGTTCGTTCGATCTGACTGGCCGCGTGCGCTTGTGTGCGAGCGTACGTGTAGGGACGTTTACTTATATTTATTTCCTTCTAGCTTACGCCCTGTAGGTTCGAAGGGTCTTAAATCAAAACTGTGCGCGTATATCAAGATTCCCGCTTCCGGGAAGGCTAGAGAAAAGCGGGGAGCTGCGTCCCGATTTCTTTTTTTCCCTTCTCCGCGAACGCGAAGCTGTAAATCACGTTTTTTTTTTTGCGTCATATTGCGGACTCTGTTTCAGGAATTGATACTAGAATGTAAAATTCGTCGCAGTATTACTGTCGATGAATTTAAAGTTTTCCCGGTAAGGCCTGTGACGCAAACTCCGGATTTGTTTGAAAATTAATTTATTTTAAAAAAAATTAGATACTACAAAAATTAACAATAAAAATCAAACCGTCTTCTACTTCTTTCACGGACCTCGGGCGTAAGATTTTTTAGGGAGTTTACTCTCCACGGTCCATCCCTCCGGACTCCGGAATGTTCCAGGTAGCTTCAGTGAAGACACGGATTCCAGGCGTACCGTAATCTTGCAGGTTTCGGAGTTTTCCGGAGTCTTCTGGAATCTTGTCGGTTTTCTCAAAGTCCGGAGTCGGTAGGTTTAGAAAAGTTTATGCAAACAAGCAAAGCGGTAAAACGGCGGGTCAGGAAATTTACAAACTGAATAAAATCGAAAGCGGACGGAAACAATTCCAAGCAGGAGAAAAACAATTCAGCAATTTGAATTATTAAACAAACGGTTCTGGTTTGTGCGATCGGTCTTGGAAAATACTGAAAGAACGGAACAGGTAATTCTGTTAAAGACAACGGAACGGACGGAAATAAATCAGGACAGGAACTAGACTGCACGGCAATAAACACAATACAGCTAGTGAGAGAGACAGGACTAACGTGCGAGGCAGAAACACTAACACACGCTAGAGGAAGAGAGACAGGACTAACGTGCGAGGCAGAAACACTAACACACGTTAGAGGGACAGATACAGGACTAACTGCACGGCAATAAACACAACACAGCTAGTGAGGAAGACGGGACTAATCTTGAGAAGGACGCACAAATTTACTGTCACGGCTACTGGTCACTGCTACTGGTTTTCACTACTACTGGCTTTCACTACTGGTTTTCACTACTACTGGTTTTCACTACTGGTTTCACTGGTATACTTTCGGCTGGAACGCTGGTTTTCGAACTGCCGGGGATAGCTTTGCGTAAATCTTTTATATAAGTCCTCTGGGACTGTTCACGAGAGAAAATAACAGCGTCCTCTATCGGAGCGCCGCAGCCCTCTGCGCGCTTTGTAGTTCAGGCCTCCCTCCAATTGTCTGTAGCGGCGATCGGTTCAGCGGGTCAGCGCCCACTTTAACTCAGAGCGGGGCGAGACGGTCCGCACTCTTTTCCTTGGCTTGGACCGGTTTTCGGGGTCACCGCTCGTGATAAAAACGCGGTTTTTAAACGTTTCGTTACAGGCGTTTTCTGTTCACAATATATCTGGCGGATTTGGAGAGAGTTTTGCAGAGAGGACAGGTGGGGGCATAGTAATAGGAAGAGGAAAGATCTGGTCTCTATCTTATGCGAATGATGTAGTTCTGTTAAAGGGGCTAAAAGAAATGATGCGAAGATTCGAAAAGAAATTTGAGGAGAAAGAAGTTGGAACCCAATCCAGACAAGTCGAAAATTATAGTATTTGGAAGGGGGATAGGAAAACAGAATGATAATGGGAAAACACAAACATAGAGGAAAAAGAAGATTTCATGAAGATTTTGAAAAATAACTGACGCCGGACTAACTCCTGTAGCTTTACACAGCGTATTCCTATGTTTCAAAATAAGGTTATCCAGAACCAACTGTATTGCTTTATTTGTGTTTTCTGATTTTAGTAATGTTTTTCTCAATGACTGTTTAACTATTTGGACATTCTTTTCTGCTAAACCATACAAACATGCATGTAAGGGTGGTGTTAAAATACGATTAATTCCATTCCAAACACAAAAACGCTCAAACTCCTCGCTAAATCAACTGGTGTGGACACACGCACACTACTTTCTCTCACTTAACCCCCCCGAACTTGAAACTGTGCGACTTTAGGCAAACAAATATTTAGCAAAGATATTAGGATTGTGGCACAAAACAAAAATATTCTGAATAAAATAATTACCCAACAAAACTTTTGTTTACTTCATGTTTGTTTTATTTCTTGTTCGCATTTATAACACATGTGGAAATGTAGGACGCTGCGTCAAAACAATTTATACTAAAAAGTAATCGCCATCGTGCGGTGAAATCCAAAACTAATATTCGACCAGCTCACGAACGCTTCCTATTGTAGGAACCTAGCTATAATTAGCAAAAAGTCATTTTTTATATCTGAAAGCGATTTATTTGAAGGTGGAACCAATTTCCCGCGGGTAAAACAAAAAAACACTTTTATGTCACCATGTGCGGTTATCTTCGGACGCGCTTTTTAAGGTAGTTTCGCTTCCTCACCGATAGATCTCGCCAGCTCCCCATAGTTCTGTTCGATCTTTTCATTACAATTTTATTTATTTACCAAGTGATGCGAGTTATTTGAGGCTTGAGACCAATTATTATGAACTTGCCTCGTCAAGCTCTATAATAATTCAATCAAATTCAAATTCTTTCCCAATAGCATCAACTGTTAGAAAGATAAATATCATAAATTAAAACCAGTATTTACCGCAAACTTCACTGCAACTTGCAACTTAAATCAATAAATGTTACAAAGAGAAAAAATTGAGCCAGCTATCAATTAGAGAATAAACATTCAATTCGGCACGTGATAGCAAGATCTAAGAATTTATTTGATATTTTTATGGACTGCTAGCGCCATCTTTATAACGAAAATAAATAATTTTCTGCTACAAACATCTTTACTATCAAACCAGGAGTTAGTCAAAACATAAATTATTCTTTCAAAAATTAACAAATAAACTTCTTCTTCGGTCCTCGGGCGCCAGATTTAGAGAGTTTACTCTCCACGGTCCATCCCTTCGGTCTCTGGGATGTTTCAGGTAGAATCTCTGGGATGTTTCCGGAGTCGGTAGAATTACAAAAAGCTATGCAAAGCAAAGCGGTAAAACGGCGGACCAAGAAAATTTACATGTGGATAAAATCCAAAGAGGACGGAAACAATTCCAAGTAGGAGAATAACAAATTTAGCAACTTAAATAATCAAACAAGCGGTTATGGTTTTGTGCGATCGGTCTTAGAAAATACTGAGAGAACGGGGCAGGTAATTCGGGTCAAGACAAAAGAACGGACGGAAATAAGTCAGGACAGGATCTAGACTGTGCGGCAAGAAACACAATACAGCTAGAGAGAGACTGGACTAGCGTGCAAGGCAGAAACACTAATACACGCTAGAGGGATAGAGACGGGACTAGCGTACAAGCCAGAAACACTATCGCACGCTAGAGGGAGACAGGCGGGACTAGCGTGCAAGGCAGAAACACTAACACACGCTAGAGTGAGAGAGACGGGACTAGCGTGCCTGGCAGAAACAAGGCCCGCTAGAGAAGGATAGAATCAGAGTATGAGGATGCACAATTTAACTTTCACTGCTACTGGTCACTGCTACTGGTCACTGCTACTGCTCACTACTACTGGTCACTACTACAGGTCACTACTACTGGTTTCACTACTACTGGTCACATTTACTACTGGTTACATTTACTACTGGAGCGCTGGCTCGAACTGCCTGGGATAGCGGTGCGTAAATCTTTAAGTCCTCGGTGACTGTTCAAATGAGAAGTAACAGCGTCCTCTCTTGGAGCGTCGCAGCCTTCTGCGCGCGTTCTAGTTCATGCCTACCCCTCTAGTTGTTCTGCAGCGGCGATCGGTTCAGCGGCCACTTTGTCTCAGAACGGAGCCGGCCGGTCTCCGACACGGACAAGGCTGCTTCGCGTCACTCTCTTCCGTGGTTAGGACCGGTTTTCGGGGTCACTGCTCTTGACAAAACCCGGCTCTATGTCCTTTTTTTTAAACGCATCTTTACACTAACTTCAAGAAACATTGAACACTTTTGTGTTCGGATTTTGTGCACACAAAAGTGCTCACAAAATCCGGTCCGCAAATCACGCCGGACTATGTATACTGGAAAAAGTTTGGTGTAAGTATTTGTATTAAATAATTGTTGTAGTCTAACTTTATCTTTCTTGCATTTTATACCTGCAGGTTCCTGTGTTAGTAAAAGGAACCTGCAGGTATAAAATAGATCGAGTGGTGGCGGCGTGCTATTGGCTGCTATTGGCAACATTAGCGATGCTTGCCCGCTCATCGACCTCGTACTTTGTAGATGTTTCTTTGGCTCGGAGACGATAGTGATTGGTGTCCTGTATATACCATTTGACATCTCTCAGGATGACCTTGAGGCCTTTTTATGTCTCCTAGAAGTTGAATTGTTGAACCAAAAAGTCATCTTTTTGCTCTGGGTCCTATTTCGGTGGCTGGAAGAGGTCTTGTCTTCGGAGATTTGTGGATCTTCTAGGTCTGTCGCAGTATAATAACATTTCTAACTCATACGATTCTCTGCTTGATCTAGTCTTTGCGAGCTCCGAGGCCGACATTCGTGTGCGCAGGGCGGGGTTTCCTGTTGCAATTGAGGATGAATACCATCCCGTCGTCTGTATTGAACTCCCTGCCTGTTGAGCGTTCAGTATCTTTGCCCGCTTGTGGAGACCCTGGCTACAACTTTAGGAGGGCAGATTTTGTATCTTTGCATGAGGAGTTGGCTAACTACAATTGAGAGTGTCTTGGGAGGGTAGAAGATGTGAATGAAGCCACTGAACGTAACACGTTAATGACTTGGTGTACTGACTCTGGCTTGAATGTCAATCCTGTGAAGTGTTGTTACGTTAGTTATACACGAAGTAAGTCGATTTCTTCCTCTTATAACATATCTGGAAGCGTACTAAAAAGAGTAGCCACCATTAAAGACTTGGAGGTGGTATTCGATGAAAGAGTGACTTTTGTGGACGACAAAATGAATGATCAAGGTGTCGGCCGGAAGAACACTTGGATTCGTAATGAGAATATGTAGTGTAAACTTTACTATTTGGCGTTTGTTGCTAGTAAACTAAACTATGGATCGCTGGTTTGGTCACCGATATATGCTATTGCCCTTGACAGCCTGCAAAGGAGATTTCTTAAATACCTATTTTTGCGCATGGATGGCGTTTATCACATTGGTATTGCCCAGGCTGAGCTGCTTGGAAGACATGATATGTGCTCATTGACGGAGAGCCGCGAGAGGCAAGCTGCAGGGTTTCTTCGAAGAATTGTTAAGGGCACTTTGAAGTATCCGACTGTGCTGGGGGGTGTAGCTGGAGCGTACTATCACCCCTCTTATTTTGTAAAAACAATTTAGACTCACTCTGTATTCACTCTGTAACAATTTAGAATCACCACTTTGGTCACTACAGAGGTTCACCTGGATTAGTGACTGATGAGGAAAATAACTAAGCAGCTCAATACGATTTCGTGTCCAAATTTTTTTATCAGGCATTTTTTCAGGTATTTTTAGAATTAGATGGTATGCCCAATTTTAATAGACAGTGTATCCAATGTAAATTGAACATACTGTGTTTCAAAAACGATTGTATCGTAAATCAATTTTTAATTCCTTTTTATTTTTTCTAGGTATGGACATAGTATTACCACAAGATAATACAAATGTAAATTGAACATACTGTGTTTCAAAAGTGATTGTAAAGTAAATAAATTTTTAATTCGTTTTTATTTTTTCTAAGTATAGACATAGTATTACCACAAGGAGATTTATCTGGATTTAGAATCTCCCTTTACATCTTCATGAGAGAAAAGAGACAACTAAAGAGCTGAGCGTAAGTTTATTCTGAGGAGCAGACTTTGTTATGAGGGGCAACGACTACTGAACTGGACCACTGGACTGTCGCTACGTTCACACTCACTTTCCGTTTTTCGATTTAAAACTCTTGACACTAATTAAAAGACACTACTCACTATTTCACTACTCTATTGTACCTTAATTGTACAGACACTGTTATCGTCAACTGAATACTGAATATCCCTTAGTTACTACTTTAATATACAGCAGAAGGTAAACGTCTTTAATATTTATTTTGGTGAAGTGCTTTCTTCCAGACAGCTTAGCTGGGATCTTTTGTCTATCTCCACATTCTGCATCAACATGGTCTTTAAGAGCTACATGGAGAATTTTTGGACGAAATCGTGCCATCAGTTATGGCACCGCCGTCGTCTCAGTACACGCAGCATTGTGCCGCGCAGCGCTGCCGCGGCCATAACCGTGAGTTATACGAGCTCGGGGGAAAACAGTTGGTGGCGTAACAATGCCAAACTATCTCATATCTCTCTCCGAAGCGGCTACAACCGTATACATATTGAACGACCGCGCCAAATGTAATATTATATCAGCGTCGTAATGATGCTGGCGAGGGTATCGTAAAAGAACGATGGAGAACGGTGCGTGGGGAGCTTAGAAAGTTTGGCAATAAAGAATTATTAAGTACGGAAGAGCAGATTCAGGGGATTTGAACGTCAGTCTTTGTTTGGGATATCTCCTGGTTGTGTTTTGATAGTTCCAAATATCTTCAAATCCTCCAGAATATCGTCGTTTTTGGATGCCCGACTTCTGTTAGTAAGCCACGATCGGTTTCCAACACGTTTCCAGGTACCTGAACATTAATCAAACTCAAAAGTCATAAACACCTTGACAGCTTAAACACGTTACAACTTCACGCAGTAACTCCACAAAATGGAACATCAAAAAGTGAAAGAACCGTTCACAGAACACATCAAGCGCTGGTACAATAATTTCAGCTGCCGCGCCAGCATGAGGAGGATCCTAATTGTGCTGGCGCTCGTGCTCTGGGTAGTCATGATATTGCGGTTGGTCTTTTACATAGGACTGGTCAGGGAGAGATACATGCGTGGGACGGTCATCAATTTGGGCACTGCTTGCGTGATGATCTGCGTGTTCGTGCCGCTCTTGACCGGCTTGAAATTTCGGTTGTACCCGCTTCTGGCACCGTTCATTCTGGCCGCCATAGTCGACATCCTTTTGCACTTCGTCTGGCTGGGGTACTTCCATCAGGTGAAGAGCGTGAAGAATCAGGACATCTACGACACTTCCCGAGCGTACGGCACTTACTTTGTGCTGCATTTTGGTTGCGCCGTTTTCGAAGGCATAGTTTGCGGGTTGACCATCTTCTATTTCTATGAACTCTTTATCATAGACCTCGAGGACGACGTGGACGTCCTGGAAGCGGCCTATTATCCTTATAAAAGATACGGTCAGTTTCTATGTTATACTCAAGAACATCTTGTGGTAATGATTATCGTTTTGTTTCAGAGGTGCTTATCAAGTAGTTTAACGAAAATATTAATTAACGAAAATATGCCTGCATTGAAATGAATATCTTTCGGTTGTTATATATATTTTTCGTAATATAGACTTTTTAATTTGCTAAAACTGTTTTTCGCTGTGTAAACCAGTTTGCGACAAGTAAGAAGGAAGGCTTATTTACGGAGCTACAGTCTCGCTGTAATAATAAACAAAATCCTAGCGAAGACGACTGTGAAACAGATCGTCTTCCCTAGACTACATAGTGAACTAAAACTCATTACAAGGGATTTGGGGGCAAGGTACATTGTTGCCCGTCCCCACTAAGCATTAGGTTACTCAACCCGGCATACCAACCATTTACCGTCCTTAATAAGGTGATTTGTAATCACCTCTTTGTTACAACATTGGATACAAAATATTACTATAACACAAGAATATAAAAGAAAAGAGCACTTTGCTATTAAAAAATCTATAGAAGTACGTCTAATATTCCACCTAAAAGTTGCGCCTACGACATCGTAATCGGATACTAATAACTACTCTGCACATAGCTGCTGTAAACTGATACTTATACAGGTGAAGTACCCCAGCAGGATTAAAAGGAAATGCCTCTCGCGTGCAGGGTCGTATCTTCCAGCCACCCGCTTAAATTCGAGAAGGACAACGCTGCAAACTGCTACAGCGCCCCCAGCAGCCCTAATGGCGGACTATCTGATGCAAATTGCGAAAACAGGGTCCGTGGCGGGTCCAAAATATTTACGTGGCTGTATACGGAAGCGTTACGATCCTGCTGTGGCGATTAGGCGAGGTAAACTGCAGATTACTTGTGCTTAAGGAAGCCTGCGACCGTCGCGTTACCTCGAGATGTTAACTGCGTTAGCTGCGAAACTGATTGAAGATCGACTCGGTAAGTAAATCATTTGCATTTCGCGTTAAATGATTGGTATCATCTGTGTTGCATGATTGCATTTGCTGGACTCAAACTATGGGGCAAATCGTTAATATATATATATATATATATATATATATATATATTTCACTTTTTGTTTATAGCGATTCTTATTTAATATTTAAAGTTTATGGTTTTTTCGCTAATTTACAAAGAAAACAATATTAATTCGTTAACGTTTCGTTAGACTCACAATTTATACATAGTTTCCATATGTGTTGTTAACATGGCGACAGTTGACATGGCAGCCTTCATTCCGTTTCTGATAGGTTACCATATCTTTCTTGGCATATCTGTTTTCTTCTCACCTGTATCTTGTACGGTTTAGAAGATTGCCGGTAAACATGTCGTTGTACTGTTTTGGTAATTCTT
>JAWQRJ010005383.1:0-10283 GCA_033557515.1 Diorygopyx duplodentatus
CATCTATGTTACAGCTGTGACGTCATCGAGTCCTTTGAAAGACTTTTCGTTGAAATAAACTGTAAGGGTAGTAAGGCTTATATCCTAACCTCTATATTAAACAAAAATATTTTTTTTCTTTTAATGTCCAATAATTTCTAAACGGTGCGACTTTGGACATATGTATGTTAAATAAAATTGACCACAAATTCCGCAAGGAATTTAAAAATGTAATAATATACCGGGTATTCCATTTAAAAAACTGAAGTTGTGTAGTGTTTAGAAGAAATGGGACACTCTGTATATATGAAAATAACGTGGTTTTGTAGGGGGTTAAGTACTGTAACTTTTATTTGAAACGTTTTTTGCTGAAATAAACTCTAAGAGGGCTAGGACTCGTATTACTAACCTCCATATAAAGCAAATGTCACTTTTTTGTAAAAAAAAGTCTAATAACTTCTAAACTGTGCGACTTAGGACATATGTATGCTTAATAAAATAGATAATAAGTTCCATAAGGAACCCAAAAATGTTTGTTCCCATTCAAAATCTGAAGTTGCATAGCGGTTTGAAGAAATTAGACACCATGTATGTATGAAAATATACAGAGAAGAGAGAAAGACTGAAACCATGCAACTTTTTTTTGAAACTTTTTTACCTAAAATGACAAGAAGTCGTAGACGTCCAGGACACAAACTAATCTAACAGCCGGACGGACAGACAGACGGACAGACCAATGGTCAAAAATAGTACCATTAGTCTTAGAATACCATAATTCGTCAAGATGTATCAAAATCTCACCATCGAAATTTTGGACCGGATGCATTGCTTTCTCTTAAATTTCATCATTGCCAATGCAATGATTCTTTCTTCATCACGAAAAACGCCTTTCCCATGTTGAGAAGGTTAGAAGTTATCAGGAGTTACTCTATTGATGCTTGACATGGAATCGATTTCAATTAAGTCCATTTCTCTCCAATTTTAAATTATGGAATAGTAAGTTAACGAAAGTTTTTGATCCTCTCCAATGCTATACCTGATGATGTATTCCCTGACGGACTATTCTCGATCGGCACAAAATCGATCACCGCAACCTTTCGCCGTTTCCTCTCCAGCGTAACCTCAACGAGATTCAATTTTTGATCAGCCGCTCTCCACGCTGAACTTCCGGGATCTCCGACTGGCAATCCTCGGTAATTCGTCGCAATTAGCGACGTCGCGCCGTGCGCCAATTACGCTACGTCAACGGCGCCGAAGAGGGCTGGCTGGCGGCCGGGTAGGGGACCCCGTTGTCAGTCCTCCGCATTATCCTGTCACTTAGTCCCGCGGAGAATAGATACACCCCCCCGGATAACATGATTATTTTCGGCACAAGGGGCGGGCAGACCACGGCAATCACGTACACCACTGGTATCGCCTGCTGCTGCAGCTACCAACGTACAGACGTATCTTCACGCGAGCATCGTACTTTCGTTAAACCCTGGTATACATTGGACTCGTCACGAATTCTTTGGATATCTGTTGCATTCACCCTGACCTTATTTGTTGTTGCCATGAAGTTTGGAGGACGAAAACAGACAGTTACTAATAAATTTTACCAACGAGATATATATAATCAAAAACACGTATTTTGAAAATACGTATTTATTGGAAAGAAGAACATACTCCGAGGTACTTTGAAAAGATGAAGAAAGATTCTGGCAGATTCTACCATTAGGGATGAAAATGATACAAGCACCAGTAACAAAAAATGTAAAAGTGAAATTAAGGAGAATGTGAAGAAGAAGAAGAAAGAATAGTTAAGAAACATACTGTGCAAGATGGAAGATAAATGAAGACGTAGAAACCTTATGGCAAAAGATAAGCAAATAAATTAAGCAAACGGTCTGAGAAGATTGAATGGCTACAGAAACTGTTGAAAAAGATTTGGCTACAGGAATATGTTACAGGATTGAAAAGAAGTCATGCTAGCTAGTACTAGCTACACTATATGTGTAAAAAAATAACGAAAATATTATATAGAGAAATAAAAGATTATGGCAGTTTCAGGCGAAGAGGCAAACTGTAACTACAAAGAATAATGGTTGGACTAAAAGCATTCTGAAAAACGTGGCTCCAAATAAATCAAAACAAAACGAACTATATCTCAAGAACGGGTAAAGTATATGGGACTCCGAAAGAATAAGATAACATGTAGGAATAGAATTCCATAGAAAACGTATTTGGGGGTTGCATAGTAAAAAATGGAAGTCTAGCTCAGGGACTCGAAGAATAATAAAACCATCTCATGGTCTTCAGCCATTCGTGATATTTGCAAGCAAAACTTGGACAGTGGGTCTCCAACATCTGTCTGCACAATTTTTTCAAGTCCACTTTTGTAACCAGGATCATCCTTCTGTGTTGAAGGGTCTTTGTCGAGGAAATCGGTGCTGATAGACAATCGCGTGAAGAAACTTATGGAGTTACAAAAGACGAAAATCATTTTGGTGCAGAATATAGCTCTTCAGTTGATTTTTTCTTCATCTCTTTTGTCATCTACCTAGCATGACATACAGCTCCTGGTATACGAAACGATGTCCCATTCTTCGGAATGCCACCAAGAAAGATAATCGCTAACATGTTATTCAAGAAATCCAAGAATGTTAGAGCGAACATAATCAGCAGGCACTGCATTGCCATCAGTCATGTACCTTCTGGTTGAGTTTCGACCAGGTTTCTCTAAATCTTCTAAAGAACGCAATGTCTGGACCAGAAGTTACACCCATCAGTGAGTCTAAACAGCTTCTCAAAACTAACTCGAAAATATGATGACAGCAAGGAAAGTACAACATTTACTCGACCTGTGTTGCTTGTTGTCGTACCACAGCAAACTTCCTGAATTCTTTCGGTTATACCCCACTTCTCCACTGCTTGGTAAGCAACCGTTGCTTGCTGTTCTGCTGAAGATGTTTGATGTGGGATTTCAGGGTCTCCCAACAACTGCTCCTTGCCTTGAAAAGTTACTATTATTGCCAGTCTATTAAGCTTTTCAACCCCTGTGAGTAGTGGGAGTAGCTTTCCAACCCAGTACAACACTAATTCTTGACAGTCGTTTATGTTAAATTTGTGCTATATTTCTGTGTGTCTCGCTTCTCTAAATTTTTTTCTGAGACTTTGAAAAGAAGTGCAGGTTTTCAGTATCACGCCAGAAAGGTTCTACAGCAGCATTAACATATAAACCCCATTTCTGTCAGTGATTTTACACCTATCACAAACTACCACCATCACAACTTTGATTGCATCATCAGTTTCTGATGTAGCAAACTGACATGTATCAGAATTTTGTTCCAAGTCTTTTTTTAACCCAGGAGAAATGACAATGTATATGTTGCTTAATTTATCCATCGGTAGAGTGCACAATTTTCGATTAATTTCCCGCCAAAATTCGCTACTTTTTAAAAAAATAATAGTAAAAAATACAGTAATGGTACTAGAATTACTAAAATTTGTTAGAGGGAAGTTAGTATTTCAAAAATGATTGATTTTAAGGGTGGCAAATCTTTAAAATGCTTTAAAATTTATGTAGATTAAGAAGACAATTAAACAATATATGCCATCACCATCTTAAAAATATTGTAGGATGGTAGCTGCGAAGTTGTCTGATGTAACCAAGATTTCAGATTAATCTTAAATTTGGTTATGTAAATAAAAGCCTGAAAATCAGGAAGCAAAACAATAGACTTACAAAGTTTAAGTGTGTTTTCCTGAAAATCACGTTTATTTGAACTCATGTCGAAATCATATTGAACTCTTTATCGTTAAAAACTGGCTGAATGTTAAACATTTCACAATTAATCCAGCTGCTCCAAAGACCTTTTCGTGCATACAGCACGGTTCTGTAGATACTACCTACTATAGCTAGTGAAACGTCTACAATATCCTATACTGAAACATCCTATACTGCAATATCCTATATTACAATATCCTATATTGCATTATTTACGTCATCTAGCGATTCGTTATTTTTCTTTTGTAAGGGAAGTTTAAAACCGATCTTAAAACCTGTTGGTTTGTTTGTTGATTTCCAGAATAGAAAACATTTTTCCCATGATCACGGGAAAGCCTATGTTTCTATTGATTATATTAGGATGATTTTATTTGTTCGGGTTTGGGTTTTCATTTGTATCTGAGTTTGCCGAATAGTGATTACAAAGACGAGAGTTAGTGATGTAAAATACCTGGGTATTTATCTCTCTGGGTAACTACTCAGGGTAGTTTGGGATATTTACCCGGGTAAATGCCCGAAATGGGGGTATTTATAAAACGAATTAAGGGTCGGCTGTATAAAATATATTTTTATTATTACTTCAATGTTATAACATTCCAAACTAACAATAGGTACTATGGTAGTATAAAATTACTCAACTGTATGTTTTATCATGACTGAATAAAGATTGCACTCTAGGTGCTTTAATTTTAAAGTAACCTGAATATTATTTCAATTTTCTTCAACATTAACAATATTCCTAAATATCTGATGGAAAATGGGCTATCTTTTCTACCTAAAGCGCAACTTGTTCAAACGAAAAGATGATGAAGCAAAATGGACGAAGCCAGAACAAGAAGACACGAGAATACAGGAACGAGGAGGCTGATAAAGACGGAAGGAAAAAAGACCTAACTCAGGAAAAAATAATGACGAGGAAAGAAAAGGGAAGACAAAAGATGCGAGCAGAAAAAGAAGGAACAAGGAATTAGAAGTAAAAAGAAAGAATAAAAGACGAAGAAATGTGAAAGAAGAAAAGAAGTAGGTGCAAGAAGAGAGAAGACGGAAGGAAGAGCCAAAAATCTCTTCGGAATCATACGAATCACATATAGCTCTACGATTCATGGGGTCTTCTAGAGTGGGCAACGAAAAAAAAATGCAAAAGAAGGAAGCCGAAAAAGGAAGAGGGCAGAAGAAAGAGGAGACAACAAAAGGGCGGAAGGAAAAAGAAAGAAGGAAGAAATATACAATCCAAACAGTATTAACCCAATACAATGCTAACTAACAAAACGAGCAAGGTTTCGACGAAGAAAGATAAAAGGAAGAAAGTTGAAGAAGTTTCGAGAAAAAATAAACAAAGGAAAGAAGGAATGTGAGAGAAATTGGGAAGAACGGCAAGGGGCGGGAAGAGAAACGAAGCAAACGAAGCAACAACACATCAAAATTTAGCTATGCGAAATATAGGCAACGGTAGCATAAAGTACGAAACTAAAAGAAAGTGGAAAAATCGATGAATATAGGCTGAAGGGAAAATAAAGAATGAAATAAGGAAAACGGAATAAGGAAGAAGGACGAAAGAACAAAAGAAGAAGGAAGGGCTGACAAATGTGTAATACTCAGATGAACAAAGATACAGGGAACAAAGATAGGAATCCAGAAGAAGGGGAAGAAATAGTACCTTAAATAATGAGTGAAGGGCGAAAAGACTGACAAATCAAATTCTTTGAAAAAGAAAGAAGAAACACAAAGCCGGAAATCAGAGACAGAGAAGAAAGAAAGAAAAAAGAAAAACACAGAAAAACAAAATGGAAAAGGAGAATGAAGAAAGGTATAGCAAAG
This sequence comes from Diorygopyx duplodentatus, assembly GCA_033557515.1. Lineage (NCBI taxonomy): Eukaryota > Metazoa > Arthropoda > Insecta > Coleoptera > Scarabaeidae > Diorygopyx > Diorygopyx duplodentatus. Next base: position 5,564 of record JAWQRJ010005383.1, read on the forward strand.
TAGAAAGAAGATTGAAGTTGGAGGACGTCCAGGCGCCGGATGGATGCTAGCTGGTGGATTTGGTTGGGTGTGGATTGAATTTGGTTTGGTTCGGTTTGGATTAAATTGTATAGGATTTGGTTCGGTTTGGTCCCGATTGGATTAGGTTCGGATTGAATTGTGTTGAATTTGGTTGTTTTTGGATAAAATTTGGTTAGGCTTACTTCTTAGTTGGAGTTGGGTTTGGATCTGATTTGGTTCGGTTCGGATGGGTTGGGTTTGCATTTTTTCCTGTACAACTTGGGTTCCTCTACAACTCTTGTTCCATACAGAGCTGATGAATAAAAATGCAAATATCTAACTTCTTAAACTGCTCTATCTAACTTTATAAAAATAATATAGCCTCTGCAGGGGTGATATTGTCTAGATAATATTTCGGAAATATAAAATAGCTGTAAGGGGATATAACTATTTAACTAAAAACTAATCCAGCCTTTGAAAAAACACACCATCATCGTCATCAACAACAACAAAAATCAGTGGAAATAAAACTGCTTTCCCCTGTCCCCATCATGCACAGAGGACACGGGAAGTATTATTATTATTATCATTCATCTAGGTCAATACAGAAATCAAATAAGGAGCACCAAAAAAGTACCAAGTCTAAAAAACTAATACATTTTATAAATACCCTCATTTTGGGTATTTACCCGAAGCAGGGGTAAATACCTGTGTAAATACCCATTTTTAAATACCCTACTCAGTAGGTATTTACCCGCCCCACATCACTAACGAGCGTATAAACAGTTTGATTTGAGGGTGCAAAATCATAGGCGTTGAAGTTTTTAGGAATTTACAAATTATTTAGAAATTATTAGACGAGAGAATCCGTGGCATGGAGATATAGTTTCTATTGTTTTTTTATGTTTCAAAGAGTTCCATAGAACTAATATGGCTAGTGTATGCCTCACCTCTACTTATTTCCGATTCCGTGGTAAGTTCTATGAACAAATGTCTGGAGCTGCCATGGGTGGGAGTCCTTAAATGACTTCCTTACTTTCCTCAACTCCAAACACCGAGACATCCGCTTCACCACAGAGGTAGAAGCGGAAGGTCGTTTGCCCTTCGTCGATGTCCTGGTATCCCGTTTACCCAATGGTAAAGTACATTACACTGTTTACTGAAAACTATTTACCACTCACGCAGAGCGCTACCTGAACTTCCACCCTCACCATCACCCAGCTCAAAAGCAGGCAGTTATCATACGCTGGTTCAACGAGCATTCCTTATCTCCGATCCTACCTCATTGAAAAATGAGCTTCATCTCACCAATACCTTAACACGAAACTACCCTATACTTGCTAAGTATAGACTTGAAACAAGACACAAAATCCTTTTTAACCAAACCAAAATCCTAGCCCCTGAATCCCACTATTATCCTAGAAAAATCTTAGAAACAGGAAAAATCCATAAACCTCCTAATAACCTCATTAGAGACTCAATAGAAGTTCTACATAAGAGTAAAAGGAGCACGATTTCATTGGATTTCATCAATACTTTATGAACGTTTTAGTCTGCTCACTTCCCAAATTTGCTAGATAGATCACCCCTCACTACTACACGGAGTTATCCATAACGTTTAAACCCCATTTGGGTAGCTTCTGTTTTGCTCTATTTATATCACTTTTATTGTTTGTACTTTGCACGTTGCTTAGCAGTCTCGCAAACCCAAATGCAAATAGTCCCCAGTAGTGAGCACCAGTGTACACCAGGCTTTGTTGCACACACTCCAACGCGCGTAAATCGAGTTAAATGCGAGTGTCGTGTACCGACTGGGTACACGGGCCACTCAGGAACAACATCACCGCTAATGGTACCCGCAAGTAATTTAAATTTGCCTCGTTAAAGCGCACGGCCTTAGCGGTACAGCCGCGCGTTCTGCAACGACGCAAGAGGGAACGGGGGATGTAATGGCGAATAACGATAACGGGATATTGTTATGGAGCGCCTCCACGCCGACCGGTGCATTCACCTGATACCTCGTTTGCCCTTCATCTCTCCCGAGTTCGATTAGAAAGTTTTTAAGTGGTCGATCGTTGTCACTCGGTGGAAGTCTTTGCGCTTTTTAGTTAGTAGTAGGGTGTGCGGTGTTGTTCAGATATCCAATTTTCCAATTGGATATCTGAACAAGCATGAGATCGAAGTACTTAACCTCTTTGAAGAACTCGGTTACTTACAATACCAGGTTTCAAAACTTATACTTTCTTCTATCACTTGGTTTCTTAACATACTTTATTGCCAAATTATAGAATACTCATTGTCCAAGTAATTTTCCATAACCCCAGATTTATTTTCATTATGCTGCAATACAGCATTATTACATCGTACGTCTTAATTTCCTATTAGGTTCTAAGCGTGTCAATTTCGAACAGTTGAAACCCATTTTCTCGGATTCTCGACGACACCATCCCCATAATTTCCACGGCCAACTCTTTTTAATTAAGTCCACGACGCCGCCAGTCGTAAAAATAGACCGTAACGCAAACAATCGATCTAATTGCGGCATTACCGGGTAATACACGTGAAATTGTCGTGAAATTACGTACGGAACGAATTGCATGCATCGGGACGATCGAGCGTGCAGCGCAGGAGACAATTTTTCTTTCGTTCAGGTACCGTTTGGATGACGTGTGTCTCGATGGCCTGCCGTCCATTCGTTTTGCGGGCAGACACAATGACTGTCACGTGGGGCGGGCAGGGTGGTGATGCCCAGAACATGTCACACGACATACCACGATCCTTGTCCGCATCGGAAGGATATGGGCAGGCGGATAGGTAGCGGCGGTAGTGGACGGCGAAGTCCTGTAAGCGTCGTGGAGGACCACTTAACGTCACGAAGGTCCGAGGCTTCGGTCACGACAAGTTCTCCCTCGATGTGGCCGCACATTATTGGAACCTTATCGGCGAGAATATCTCCGTATTGGCGTAAAACGAAAATTGATATCCTCTCCCAATGATTAATTGTCAACGGCATATTTTTGTTTAATATAGAGTACTAAATCTAATACTACTAAACGAGCTAATTTTGTTATATTTATTATATTTGTCCGCGCCGTCTTGGAAACGGCCGTATCAGTTTGGCTGATATTTGCACGATTTCGGGATTCGGGTGCGGAAAATCGATTTAGATAGGTCTGAACTTTCAACAAAATCATTTTATATCTTTTCCGAGCGTTTGAAAACCGGCAGTTCTAATTCAAGCACCGACGCTTTGTGACAGTTTTCAAAATTACCTGTTACAATATCGTTGTTTGTATTTGTAAAATCACACACAACTTTAACTACATGTAAGTAATAAGTCATTGCAGATAATTCCCAACGTTGGGAAAACTCACACGGAAGGTGGGATTATTTTTTGAAGAGTAATAAGTCAATGTATAGCTTTAAACAGTGGAGGAACGGTTGGATTTCAAAAAAGTTTGCGGTTAGAGAAGCAATTGGTTAGCAGACGTTCTTAATGCAATAGTAAAATTAACTGTGCATAAGTGACACGTCGAAGTTGGCTTCTAACAATGAAGATGGTCACTAAGCGATTTCATACCGCTTCTCCCTAGCATAACTTTGGAACAAATTAATCTATTCGAATTTGTTTTACATCGAAAGAGCGTTAAAAAACAAGCTTTCCAACAGTTCATAACACGTTTTATAACAGAAAATTAATATAAGCAAAAACCTTGTTTGAAAAAAATGTTTTGAAAATAATGTTTTCAAAATTCTTATATGAGCATAAAAATTGTACTATCACGTCTCTCCCTGTCATAACTTTGAAACAAATTGACCTATTCTAATTTATTGTACATCAAAAGAAAGCCAAAAGAATAAGTTTTGTAAAAAAGTTTTGTAATACGATCAACGAATAAAATTACAAATAAACAAACGCTTGATTTGAAAATTGTGTTTTTGAAAACCATCAATAGGTATCAAAATTACACTATCACGTTTCTACCTAGCATAACTTTTAAACAAATTGACTTATTCTAATTTGTTTTACATCGAAAGAAACCTAAAAGAACAAGTTTTCTAACAGTTCATAACCCGTTTGATAACAAAATATTAAAATAAGCAAAATACTTGTTTGAAAATACTGTTTTCGATAATCTTATATAAGCATCAAAATTGTACTATCAAGTCTCTCCCTAGCATAACTTTGGAACAAATTAATCTATTCCAATTTATTATACACTGAAAGAGCGCTAAAAGAGCAAACTTTCCAACAGTTCATAACACGTTTTATAGCAGAAAATTAATATAAGGAAAAACCTTGTTTGAAAATTATGTTTTCAAAATTCTTATATTAGCATAAAAATTGTACTATCACGTCTCTCCCTGTCATAACTTTGAAACAAATTAACCTATTCTGATTTATTGTACATTAAAAGAAAGCCAAAAGAAGAAGTTTTGTAATAAATTGTAGGAGTAATACGATCAACGAATAAAATCACAAATAAACAAACGCTTGATTTGAAAATTGTGTTTTTGAAAATCATCAATAGGTATCAAAATTGTAGTACCACGTCTCCCCCTAGCATAACTTTTAAACAAATTGACTTATCCTAATTCGTTTTACATCGAAAGAAAGCTAAAGGAACAAGTTTTCTAACAGTTCATAACCTGTTTTATAACAAAAGATTAAAATAAGCAAAATGCTTGTTTGGAAATTCTGTTTTCGATAATCTTATAT
>JAWQRJ010005384.1:0-10281 GCA_033557515.1 Diorygopyx duplodentatus
GTATGTATATATACATATATATATATATTCTTATAAAAGGAAAATAAAAAATATTCTAAAATAAAATAAATTCCTAAAACCCCATTTGAACATAAAAAAGAATACTAAATTAAAAAAATTACAATTGCGGCTCAAATAGGCCGCCCTGAGATGCCAAACAGTAACCTAATTTCCCATAGAAATTCCTTCTAACATTAGAAATCATTTCAGGTGTGATAAGGTTAGCTGTTTCTATTATTTTAGCTCTCAGGGCATCCAGATTTTCTGCTCGCTCGTGACGCCTGCTTGTCGCGTCAGATGGGCGCGTGCTTGTCGCGTTAGCCAATAGCTCGAGTAGGCGGAGTTTAGTAGACACGGTACCAAAATAAATCCTCGCCCTGCCCTATGCAGGGCAAGGCGACAAGATGGCCAACTTTTGGCCCAACTTGCCCGATCCACTTCTGAGGAAATACCTGATTGAGCCGTGGTTTAAGTTCCACAGTGAGGTGAGACGGGCAGAATCTTGTTGTAGCCACAGGTTCTGTATTCTACTTAGAGAATACATTTCAAGGAGCTCTAGCAATTTATTCCTTAAGTAGTTTAAGTATTCTCGATGGTTTACACGTCCAAATATTCCACTTAGTCATTTACGATTTTAATATGGGGGTGGGAGGGCACAGGGGGGCAATTATACTGCGATTCAAGGTCCCCCTTACTATCATATGACCTCGAAAACGTGTTAAAGGTTTGTTAGTTTTCGAATTATTTGGACTGATAATCAAATTGTCACGCTGTATATAAGTGGTATAAGGCAAAGCCCAATCTACAAACCGCTCAAATTTACTTCCCGCGTCGGGTAGAATCCATAAACATTCAGATATAGAAAATTCAGGCAATCTTCTACGACCTGCATCCATCCTCAGCCTCTGGCAGCCATATTAGGATTAGGATTCCAGACTACACAGCAATACTCAAATCTGACTGCGATATAAATCACTGAAATCTCAAGATAAATCCGAAACACTTGAATGCCGCAATTGTAATTGCTTCTATTTATGATTCAACGGACAATGATGAATGATATAAACCGTCCATATACCTCATAGTGTTTTTGTATAATACCTACATTTACTGCGATTCAATGTCCCCCTTACTATCATATGACCCCCCGAAAACGTGTTAAAGGTGTCCACTTCGTTAGTTTTCGAATAATTTGGACTGATAATTTTTAAATTGACTCCCTGTATATAGTACGCCCAACTTGAAAAGGAGACTGAAGAGGAGAGATAGATAGTGGCCGCGCCATCGTGTGGTCAAAGGTGAAACTAACACGTCACAGATCGTCATTACAGCGAGCTATTATTTCACAATGCTCAAAAAACATATAAAATGAGTTTTTTGAAACTTGACACTATCTAAATCGATTTTTCGCACCGCGCTCTTGAATACTGCAGATATCGGTCAATCGGCAAATTAAAGCCATTTTCAAGATCAGAAAATACATATATACATACAATTTTAACTCTAGTTTAACAGTATTAAATTCAACAGTAGCCCAAGAAGTTTTCAATTCTACTCGTTACAAAGTTTGAGTGTTTTAAGGAAAGGTAAGCATGAAAATAACGTTGTTATAGGTGAGATTAAGTATTGAATGTCAATGTCGAAAAATGATACCATTAGTCTTAGAATAGCATAATTCGCCAAGATATATCAAAATCCCACCATAAAAACATTGGACCGAATGTAATACATACTTTCACTTTATACCTTTAGGGTAAGAGAAAGTAAAAACGATACATATGCAATAAACTTAATCCAAACAGATTATCATAACATACCGCTTTAATTCAAGTACATTAAAGTTGCAGTACAGCATTATTACACACCAGTGTTCAATAAAATGTTGGCCTGGTTACATGCAGTCACGTTTCTCTCATCTAAGCAAACATGAAAACCTCCACAAAACACGTTCCGAAAACAGAACTATGGGTAACTGTTATTGATTATACAAATAAAGCCATAAACCCGATTACGACAGCGAACTTTATGCCCCATCTATATTGAGGATATTGTGCCATTCCCCATTTAAATAACCCAGTCTCAGCACTGACATTTCAGGACGTTTGTAAACCCAGATATTTGCATAATCGATAGATCCAGTTTCGTGTCGCTTTGTCAATGTCACTGCCCATTACATAAGTAAGATACGGTTGCAAATCGTGCACCCGTTAAAAGAGTAACCTTGCAGCCGGAATTCAAGTAAACACGAACCTTTCTTTTTTTTAATTTTATAGACACAGTGCAAATTAATTCAAACTTAGTTCATTTGAATTGTACGAAGTTGGCCGTAGGTACGTTTCTGACAATTTGCCAAGTTGCCAAGTTCGGAGTTAAAAGTTCGAACTCTATTTGGCCGTTGAAAACCGCGCGCAACTCACCCTATTAACTGTCGCCTGTAGTTTGCCTCCTGCCAGCTCAAACCCTGCCGCACCTCAACTCGTAACCTGGCGCTGACCTCTTCAGCACCCAAAGTGCTCGCTTCCGCCGTGTTTATCCACATTGGTATTTCCTGGTCGCCCTGTATGAGAACGTACAGTTAATTAGTTAGTCACATAAACTGCTACAGAATAAATTATGTGTTCATAGATCACAATTTCCAAAACTTGTAAAGCTTAATGTACAAGAGTGGTCCAATTTGGGGGTAGCACATTGGGGGAAAAGATTTGTTAATAGAGATATCCAAATAAGATTTTCGAAATGCCGTTCTTTTTAGGGCAAACTGACTTAAGTCTAATTGTTTTCGAGTTATTAGCGAAAATAACTTGCTTCTTATAGCCCAAACTACTTTCTAACTTTCTATTCTGAATAACCTGGACCATAGGAAACATTGCCGAACCATTTACAGGACCTAAACTCCTGTAAATGTACGAACGCAAATACTTTGCTATTAATTGCGAGTGTCAAGTGGGTCAAGTATACATGTCTAGTATAATTTGTTATAATGTAATAATTTTATAGTATTATTTACAGTGAAACTGTAAAAGTTAATTAACAATTTTCATTTTATTGTTATTACAAATTAGAAGCTTCCTCCCTTCCTCCACTAAGAATTCCGAGAGATTTTTTTAACGTTAATAACTGACACTTGTTTTTTCTTACTGAGCAACAATAAAACCCAAGATTTTTAACCCGTACGCTGCACTACGAAATCTATAGTACAGGGCCATAAACAGATGTTTATGGCACAAGTACGTAGTGTAGGATTTTATTATATGGCCATGGTTCACGATAGAAGACGAGCCAATAAGCTCGCGTTATGTGGCTTTAACGTGCACACCACCTTATTTTATAAAAGCTAGCAAAGTCACACAATTAATAAAAGTTACCAACTTATTTACTTTATTATATTGCCAAACGAATGAATAATATTAATACGCAGTTAATTCTATGTATACGATAAGACATAGTAGTTAACATTTTAGAAAGATAAGATGTCTTTGAAAAGTAGCCATAAATCGTTTCTTAAAAAATTCTGAAGGAAAGAACAAGTGGCTTCAAAATTATATAATGGGTAAACGGCAATAAACATTGAATAACCGTCGATCATCTCAAATGGTTTAATGGGGATTTATGCAACTTGTCTACGTACAAAATCGATCCCCTTTTGGCATAACGTCTCGAAAAATTGTCATGAACTTTGATAACACTAAAATCTTATTTAAGAACAGCAATCTGAGGAAGAGATTGTTCCTTCAGGTGATAGGTATAAATAAAACAATTAATTCTATGAACTTGCGGTCTGACGTGGAGGACTTGAGTAATGTATATATCTACTTGTTAAATTAAGATTATAATAAAGATAACAATTATGTCTTCTGCTGTGGTTGGCAATTTCAGTGAATTGGAATTTTAGTTCAATGGTTGGGTTTGACCCATTTTGGTTAAATGCTCAAAAATAGATTTATAAATGTGAATTTTGATTTGGGCGCCTTCAGCGTGGTCATGGGTTCCTGTAATGCGGTTAGTTTTTATTAAGACCGTTATTGAGTAAGTAGTGCTTTTTGTGGTTATAACCTCAATTTTGTTGTGGGCACGTGTGTTTTTTCAACTTGTAGCCCTGAAGATGGTGAATAGTCACACCAATCAACGCCTTTTTCTGCTTATATACCCAACATAATTGTTTTAACAATATTGTTTTAAATTTTAATAGCTGAATCAGCTATTAAATAGCTATTTAATAGCTGAATCAGCTATCAGTAATACAAAGAAATTACTGATGTACATTAAGCAAATGTATTTATTTTGCAAAAAATGTCAAACTACTAAACGGTGCGACTTTGTTCAAATATGTTTAATAAACTAGATCATAAATTCGGCAAAAATGTTCGATGGAAATGTATCGATGAATAACCGGTCCTCCATTTTGAAATGTATTACAGTTTTTATCATTGTGAACCAATGCGTTGCCTAAACCATGTAAAATCAAGAGTTTCAGAAATACAAATGATTCCAAAAATTGAAGTATAATCGCGAGTATTTTAAAAACCGTGAAGAAAATGAGACAGTAGTGTTACCAGTTCCTGGAAAATGATATCACAAGATATAAGCATAATTGCTTATGCTAATGTATAAAAACCCAGAGAAACGCAATAGATTATTCAGTTAATGATCAAATTCTCGTTAGCTCACATCGTAAAGACAAATTTCCCAGATTTAGTGATCAAACTCTCGTTAGCTCACATCGTCACAACACGTAGATACATTTATAAACCTATAAACGTATTTAGATTAATTGCTTATTAAAACGCAATGATTAAACGACAACCCAAGAAGAACAAGAGTAAACAACAAGAGTAAATGTTTAAATAACAAAGAATAGTAAAAAAACAACCAACTTAAATTGTAAACGCTTAAAGTGAATAACTAAACAACAACCTATATTTTAATTCATTGACTTCACTTTATTGACGGTTCATGGTAACGTGAACAATTACATTGCTGCTTGACGATCTAATTTTGGACGAAAAGAGTACATATACATATGGTTTCAGTATGATGACTGCTCAGTGCATTGTTATTATTGTTGCATGCCAAATATTGAATCGCGATTATAATGGTCGACGGATCGGACGAGCAGGTCCAGCTCATTGGCCGGCTCGATCGCCTGACTTAACTTGTGGTGATTTTTTTACGGGGATATTTGAAAGGAAAAGTTTATCAGAGAAATTTACTCCTCCTGAAATGGTAAAGTTAGCCTCGTCAGTCCACAACACCCTGGACAGGAATTGAGGATTTTCATTACGCACACCTCTTAACCAATGACAATAGTCCAATCTTTGTTCAAACTTACTGTTCAAAAGCCATTGGGTCAAATTCACATGATATGGATGTAAGATGTGGTGTCTTGAAATTCTATGCACCGTTGTCTTACTTATTCCTAAGTTCAAAGAAAGTTCTCTAACACTAATACGCGGATCCGCTTCTATATGAGTGGCAACATTTATAGCGTTGTCTTTCCTCCTATTGGGACGTTGTCTGATGGGACCGGAATACGATGCACATGTCCCGTTTGTTGTAAGCGTTTTGCCAAACGCATACATATTATTCTGCTGAAATGCATTTCTGGCAGCATATTCGCGTTCTGCAATACATGGCTTTTCAGAGCATTGAAAATAAACAGCCAGCTTATCATAAGCTTCGGCAACGGAATAAGACATTTTGATCACAAAAATCAACGACAATTCGAAGTTTGTCAAAAATGATCAGAATTGATCACAACTGACAAATAACAGATTTTGAATCACATTTTGTTTTCAAGACGATCTTGACATGCGCTAAAGGAATTTTGATATTTCCAATGCTAATGTTACGAATAGAAATGTGGCAGTGCGGTTGATTTGCCGCACTACCACGTGCAGTTAATTTGTCTGTTTATCATGTTACGTGAGGTTGCAAATTGTAGTACTACTTCACTCAGACCTGCGCGAGTTTCGCGAGGGATCGTCAAACGCGGATTCCGCGGGATTGACGCGTCCGTTGCCGAGTTACGGCTGTTACCATGGTTATTGGTGTTCCCATTCCAAACTTAAGTATCAAACTTAAGAGCTATTTAATTTAGCAATAACGTGAGATCCGCTCTAAAGATATCGACATGCGGGTGTCGATAGCAATTTAGACCTTTATATCATTGTGGCAAGAAAACTATACCCTGCCATTTGATTTTTCCGAGAAAATTATAAAAAGAAAGTTATCTTTGAAAACAACCTGCTCTAACAAATTTATTAAAAACTTACAAGTGAAAGTAGATACGAATTTTAAATCGGCATAAAATTATTGTTCTAACAGAAACTAACTTTCCAACAGAGACTAAACTCCATTCAATTCTAGATAGGTAGATAGTATTAAAATTATACCGTTTTAAATATGACATATTTCACCAGGCGCCACCACCCTTGATAATGGCGGTATGATGATGAGTCTTAAACTAAACTGATGCAGAATTAGCTCAGTTTTCCAATAATGCATTAAAAATTATAACTTGTCCTGGCACTTTCCAGAAATTTCTTTTAGTCACATTCGTTATGATTTTCCCCCGAAGTTCTTGGCATCATATTTTCCAAGATATGGCCGCTCGCCACCCTTAATGGGACACCCTGCATAGCAACTTATTTCAGCTAATTTTCTTGGAAACAAGTTTACGTCGAATTAGTTTTGGATAAAAATAATTTGAATAGGGAAATAATAATTTTATGCAAGTTTCTTGTGAAACCATTGAAATTAAGACTAAAATAAGATACTAATAAAATAACAATCATTATAAAAATTATAAAGTCGTACTATATGACATTATGTACATTATTATTAACGTTTAGCTGGCGGTAATACACTTGGAGTGGAGCAAGATGTTTGTGTAGTGAAGCATTTCCGAATTGAAAGATACCACAATCATGAATGTTCAATACTATACATCAAAGACTGGCAGCATTTGGATGATTCAAAACTACAAAAGTAAAAGTTCAAACATAATATAGCTATAAACGGAAAAATCATTGCTCCGCGGGAAGATACTCCAAAGCGAATTTGTCCACTGCGAATTAGTGCAATACCATTAAACATCTTCATATTGGCAATTGAAATTTTGTTCCTTCTGTTCTTTTCACGGGTTCTTTTCAGCTGGATTTGGACATGATGACTTAATCAATCTCATTATGAAATGAGCATTATTCGCTTAATGAAAATCTTCAATTGGCCGGTATATTGACCAACGTGTGAACCGGTTTTGGCGCAGGAGAGCACTTAATTGGGCACCTTCCTTTCCGTGAATACTCAATGAGAAAATTTACTTGTAACTGTGAGGTAATTAAACAAAAGGAAATAATTTTCCCTAGAGATCGTCGGAATTTCCTGAGAAGTATTAATATACATTGAAGTATTAATATACATTATACATTGAACTGAAATTGAGCTTGAAATTATTGTCAATTCTAGTAGATGGTTATTGCGAAAATAACATCTTTGAGAAAGAAAATGTATTACCCAAAGATTAAGCTCTGCTTAGGTTCTTTGGAATTGGGGAACTACTACTGTTTTAAAGACGAATTTAACTATTTCAATAATGGCGATAAGCGAAGCGATATATTGGTTTTTACAAATTACTCACTCCTATAATATTTCACCATTCCCACTCTACTTCACCCTCTGTCCGCAGAGGATATATCAACAAACTTTTACAGAATAATGGGTTAAAGCAAATAAACATTTTGAAAAATGATAAGTTGAGTTAAATCGTCACAATTTGACATTTTGTTGGCTGCTAATAATCCAAGCAAGTAGTTTGTTTGCTGTCAAATTTCACCTCAACTATAAGATGAAGTTGCTATTGCGAGACTGCGATGCAAGAAATGACAACTTCTCGCCTCGCATAATGTTTTCATTGATGTTTTAAGCAATTAATAATCTACGAGCAATTAGTTACTTTATATATTAAAAATGTGTCGTGTATGTATTTTTTAACAAATATCAAATAACGATTAGTAAAAAAATAAAAATCAATTTAAAATGAGAAAGTTGATTGCCCACTCATTTTTTACATACTGCTACTACTACTAAGTATTTTTATTTATGTTCAAAATATTATGTTGAAATATCGTTGACGATTTGTGAGAATTTCAACATTTTCTTTAACTATATTAAATCGATTTATTTAAAAACCGTTATACTTTTTATAATAAGTAGAATCTCAAATTATCTGTAGTATATTATAATTTCAGTGCTCTATGGTTACAATTTCTTTGAAAAATGACATTCTTTTTCTCAAATATTTTTCTTTACTTTTTAAATCTATTGATGTGTTCTTGAAGAGTTTACTTATGAATTTTGAAGTCTAATACACAAACTCTCACCCAGATTTATATGAGCTGTTGATAATACGATGTTATTAAAGTCTGTATCAAGTAGGAAAGTGCTAACACTGCTGTATAGGCTGTATAGTATACTATAAGCAATTAATAAATCATTAAACCCAACTTAGCATCCGGAGGTATGGTCAGGGTTCAGATATAAACTAGCAATAAGGAATTAAGTGATATTGGGCACCACTTCATTGATAGCAAACTACAAAAATTCAGCATCTAAATCAAAGTTAAGACATTGAATGAGAAAGCAGTCAATTTGAGTAATGCGTATCAGACCCAAAAGTTTCTTGATCCGATCCTGAACTTTTGTTTCTCATTATAACAATTTACATTAACCCTCTACAGCGCAAGTCGGTTTTATTAATTTGTAAATCCAGGTGCTGCTCATATGGTATACTGAGAAAATTTCGCGTACGAAAATGCGTAACAGTTGTGTAACAAATGCGTGTAACAAAGCATAAACGAAATTTCAAACATATTTACAACTTCGGATAGATTTCATGATATTTTTTCTTTCCGCAAGTTAAAAATTATTTCCATTTAAAAACTTCATTTAATTTATTGCAATAAATGTGGGCTTTGTTACACATTATTACTTGACAACATTGCTTTGTGCAAATTGGCATTTTTTTCCTACAAAAATTGGTTTACTGTCAAAACATACATTTATTATTTTTATGCTAAGCCAATTAATTTTTACAAGACGAGGGATAAACTTGGATTTGTTAAATATTAAGCAATTATTTTTAACAAAAAGTTATTTCGATCAAATTCTTTCTAGGAATGCGTAGGGGATTATTCCCTTAAACGTATGTAGGGTCAAAGCACTTTTTACGTGTTTACGTCTAGGCGACCCAGCGACGCTGAGTTGACCGCCGGCCAACGCTGTATCTTTGGCGTCAAATTAGAAGAAAAAAGACAATACTATTGTTTCACAAAGAATTCGTTTACCGCATATAATTTATAATTATTAAAAATTAAAAATAAGTAATTTATTAGACAGAATAGGACATTATAATTTATTTAAAAATAAATTACATGTTACACATGTAATAACTAGAATTTGATCTTTTCAAATGATGTCCTTTATATAGTGGAACTTCCCTAACTCGAACTTCTTTAACTCAAAATATTCCATAAACAGAATACTTCTATCGAACAATAAGGTTTAAACAATTTTATATAGTATTTTTATCTTTTTAAGTCGAATTTCTACTCTATTTTGGGGATTCACCAATTTATGGCAACGACAGAAAGAAGCTTTTGTTGGGTGCTGCTGGTATCACAGTTTCGTGACACGTCTAATGCGTTTAAAGTGGATAAAGTGTATACGAATTAGTGAAAATGTCAAAGCGCAATTTAAAATGTTTTCCACTGAATGCCAAATTCAAATTGATTGCGGAGGTAGAAAAGGGAGGAAAAAGATATTGCGAAAAAATTTGGGATCCCTCCTAACACATTGTCGAGCATTTTAAAGAACAAAGCCAAGCTTTTACAAAAACAAGATGATCTTGTTTTTAACAGTATACGAAAAAGGTTTACAACTTGTGCCAACAATGATATTGATGAAGCAATGTGTAAGTGGGTCACTATCACACGTGAGAAAAATATTCCTGTTTCGGGAACTCTAATTAGAGAAAAAGTTAAAGAATTTGCCGCTGCTTTGGGACGAGACGATTTTTCAGCTAGTATAGGATGGTTAGATAAGTTTAAGAAGAGGCATAATATTGGTCAAATGTCAGTGTGTGGTGAAAGCGCTTCTGCAGATTTGCAATCTAGTGAGGAATTGCAAAAGAACGTTTTACCCAGTTTAATCAGTCAATACAATATTAATGACATTTTCGACGCAGACGAAATGGGAGTTTTCTTTAAATGTTTGCCCAACAAA
>JAWQRJ010005385.1:0-10279 GCA_033557515.1 Diorygopyx duplodentatus
CAAGCAATTGAGTCAGTCACAGCCGCCAACCAAGATTAACAAAACATTATATTTTTATTTATTTGTGAATTAATTTTCAGACGTTTTTTCCACCATTATACGTCCGATCGTAGGAAAAATAGTATATGCACCCTGCAGGAAAAACACATTCCGTGACTCCTGCGCTTACTGGGCTCGGCTTATGCCTCGTCCAGCAATTTCCACCATCGCCCGGGAATGTTTCGCTTTTCCTACAAAATCCTCAGTATACAATATACTATAATTCTTATACGAGAAATCTAAGCCACCATTTCTACAAAGCAGTCCCCTCGAAATCGAGGGGACTTCGACGAAATCAGCGAAGACCTGGAATGGCATTAATCATTATAGCGTAACACTTTACAATGCACTGCATACAATTTAAAATTGCAACAAAGAAACATTTATTTAGACATGCATACTATAGTTTAGACTGATTTACTTTAATTTATAAATTTCATTCTACTTTTGTTTTGTTTATCATAGTTGCCACCGTCCATCACACACCTAAACTTGTTTATTAAACCGGTTTATTTGTAACGCTGACAATTGCTGTGACTTGTTCTTTACTATTTTGTTGTCTGTATTCTTTCTATTACCAGCTGTGTGTATATATTATATAATATAGTCGAGTGACTATACTGTAAAGCATGAACATAACAAATATCAATTGTTATATATTGCATATTACATATTACATATTATATATTACATATTATGATATGCAAAATTTCTGCTAAGTAAGCCGTAAAATAATATTAATTGTACACTTAGAAAAACTGATAAAAAACAACACACCAATATTGTGATTACAATTGGTTAGATACGATACCATGGTATCCAGCAAAAGTCAATGTGAAGAATAAGTGGCTATGGAGGGGATTATGATGGAATCAAGGAGTTTTAGTTGTAAAACTACTCCATTAACTTTAAATTTTCTGCTATTGCAATATGTCACCGTTTATCTTCGTGAAAGCAACATAATGTTTTACATCCAGAAAACCAGAATCAACGAGCTGCATTTACAATGGTGAATACAGCTGAAAATAAATGCATCTTAAAGGGATCAGAAAATCTTCCTGACCTAAACTCAACATTTCTATTGAGCTAAGTGCTGAGATTAAATGCTGTCAATATACAACGGGTGCCGCGTTTGTCATCATCACATCACTATATGCTGTGCAGTATATTTAGACAGAGAAAGTCAGTAGTCTCTTTAAAAACGTTTTATTTTTTTTCGTATATAAAAAACCTCTCTTCTCACACTCTGACAAGTATCCAATTTAGTCCACAACCAATACTTCATAATTTTTTAAAACTATCTCTTTTCTGCCATAGGGAATGAATAAACATGCGTTGCTTGGATGTACCTAAAACGGATGATTTTAGGTAGTTGATTGATGTAGTGTGATTTAATGTGGTTTTTTGAAAACCACATAATATGACGATTTTTATGTAAAAAATAACCTTATTTACCTTTCCTACTGTGCATGTGCCACCATGATATCCCCTTCCAACATATAAAGCTTCTTCATTCGATGTTTTTCCAGCAATAAATGCATTTAGTGGCACTCTACCATTTTTTTCTGAAACCCAGTGATACTTCTTTGCTATCAACATCTACAAAGTATAGCGAATTACTATTAATAATCATAAGTATTATTTAATAATATATTTAATTTTAGATTTTCAGCTACATCAGTTCAAGATACATAAATGTTCAGTTCGGAGAAAATATTTTTTTATAACTTTTTATAAGGATTTCTAAACGAAGTTTGTGTTACAGGTTTAAATATAAATCTTAACATTGGCGTTTATTTTTGATATTCTGATTTTAGGAAAACAACAAAATAAATAGAAAGGATTCATGTTTGGATAGAGTGAAATTTGATCTGCTTAATATGTTTCAAATTGTCATAAATCTTTTAAACTGTGAACACGACTCGATCGACAATCCAACATACGTGTGGTTGCGGCTAAATACAATTGTAACAAATTTACACAAGATCACTCCTTAGGTTATAGATATACATTACCTGGAAATTGTGAATATCGATTTCTCTTCCACTGTATGAGACATATGCTATATTCCTTTGCAGAATTACTTTAGCTGGTAACAAATCTCCCGCATGGTGGGCACGGCCAACATAAATTTGGCAACCGTCTATGTCTCTTCCACCTAAAACTGCATCATTGGGAACACCCTTACTGGAATTCCAGTCAATCCCTGTAGGAATAAAATTAAGACATTAAATGGATGAATCTTATATGGTTCAAATGTCTCAATTTAAAGATAATTCAAAAGAGATTATTTAAAGGGTGTAATTATAGAAAATTTCCAAATATTTATTTGTTATTTTATGAATTAGTGTATAAATAAACCAATGGCAAAAGTTTTTTTATTACAGTAACTATTTGGAGGAATTCATTTAACTTAAATGATTGGCTTAATTTAATGAAGTCGTTATAAGTATACAAGTATGCGATAGAAACTTACATGCCATGTTGGTTATTCTAAAGAATTTCAACTGGTTAACTGTAAAGCGATGTGATACCGAGACCGTTTATGTAATTTGCCTTATCTTATCATTAAACGGAAATGCCCAAAATACATTCGACAACACGCAGACCGGATCGCGAATGAAATTGTATGCAACAATTTGTCAACGATGATTCATCTTCAAGGAAAAATACAGAGTTTGGAAGAATGAGCGTTTATTAGAAAGATATGGAGAATCAGGTAAATTAGAACATTGAAAGTTTGGGATTATTGGTTTTTGGGTACGGCAGTCTTAACTAAAATATTTTCAACTTTTGATCACTTCCGGTTATACCGGAAGTGGTATTCAACTTGCTTATTTCTAATGGAACATCCTGTATTTTATTGCATTTTTGAATTCTATGTTAAAATATAAAGAAACCTTGTGTAAGATACCTTGAGAGAAGAAACCTACCGTAACTACTTATACGGATATATTTTCTTTAAACTGATTTATCCCAATAACAAAGCAATTTAAGTATAGGATATTCTACAGAAAGTTAATATCATTTGTTTAGAAGAATTAAAAAATATATAGCAATAATGTTTTCATTTAAAAAAAAATGACTTTTGCTATTTTTTTAACGTCGTATTTAAATAAATATTTTGAACACCCGTAAAATATTTAAAAAAATGCAACAAACTTTCCAATAAAAGTTGGCCGCCTCTTTAACGAGGCCAAATAAATTTCTTTTATTTGTAGTAGCTTATTCTTTTACACACTTGTCATTTAAAAGGGCAATGTAACTGTCACTTTTTTTGTTAAAACTGACATATCTCATGAACTGTTAAAATTCTGTATGGGGAATGTAACACAAAGTTGCTTTAAATAACAGTACAAGAATTCTGGGATAATAGACAAAATAAGAGTTCATTCCCCTAATTGGGGTACAAAAGTTGGGATATGGACACAAAAGTTAAACCAGAGTTAAAAAAGTAATATCAAAATATAAATCAACGTTCACAAAACATTTTACAAAGCACAAATAAAAATAAAACAATATAGATGATTATTTTAAAAATAGATGTTTCCGATTTAAGTAAGAGCTTTTAAGAACGGTCTTCCAACGTTAAATCTTTAATGTTTAAAACTAAACTTATTACATTTAAAAATAGAAGTTTGTTATTTTAAGTTCATCTTAAACGTTCATAGTTTCTGTTATGTAAATGTTTCTTCTTGGGTGCTTCTTTAATCGCTTCGCAGTAGGCCCTCACATGTGCCAAAAACACGTGAGGGCATACTTCGTCTCCCCTCTTTAATTTTTAAGTAATAATTTAATATCTAAGTAATGTTTAAATGTATTAATAGTAACCACATTATATGATCTTCCCATAACCGTAAATATGATATTAGAGATATTGGTTTTTCCATCACTGACTGAATAGTAAATATTTTTAGACTTTAATTGTTTCTTAGTCTATCTGAACATCGCTGCAATTATTCTCATCAATTTTGTAAGCCTTAGGAAGATACCAGCATGAATAAGGAGTATATCACTTTTTAAACTATTTAATGTTTATTTAGTTGCTGAATTAAATTGCCTTTGCTTTAGAGATATTGGTGTACATGTATTATCAGCTAACGCATCTAGTATGTAGGGAATGGGGATGCAATTTTTCGTGATTGTAGAGACCAAAAAGTATATGAAGGTGATATAGCATACAAAATATATGATACATTATTAATCTGGCTACATAAAGCCGAATGTATTGAAATGAATGCACACGCCTGGTTGTGCATTTATTAAATCAATCTTATTTTTTCGAATGTATTATCTTTGATCGTTTGAACCGTAAGTTCAACTCTTCAAAGATAACACATTAAAAATCATATCTCAAGTTTAGAGATGATACTAACAAATTAGAAGATGTATCCCGAAGATGTGAAAATGTATCCCGATTTAATTCATGTTGGTTTAATAATATCATAAACAGAAGTGTGCATTTATTTCAACGCTTTCATATTCACAAAATATGTTTTAACGTTTTGTCGAATGTTTTGTAGTTTGTTAATTAGGTCTCAAATTAAAATTCCTAGCTAAGTTTTATATTTTTTGTTAATAAATGTAGTATTGTCTTGTCTGCTTTGTATAAACAAAACAACAAGAAATGAATTTTAAGGTTTAATTTAATTTTTTAAATTTATTAATTTTTATTTTATCAAAAAAATATGTTAAGAAAGTTCTGCAAAATTTTTCTAAAACAACTAAATCAAATGATTAAACAGTTACATTTTTTGCAAACTAGCAATCAAACTAGCCACCATTTGCAAAATATGTATCTTTACTCACCAAGTGATAAACCTACTTTTCTTACAAAGTTAGTTTCATATTAACGAAAAAAATAGCCGGTCCAAAACTGTTAGTCGGTCCGATGTGGTACGGACTTGTTTGATATTTTCGGTAATTCATAACTCCAAAACTATGGAACATTCGACGAAACGTCAATCATCATTTATAATAGAATCATTTCGCATAATATAAGTTAATTATCCAATAGCTCATTGTGTACATCACGTTGATAATCATTTTCAGTAATATGAACTGAACAAATCTGGCGCGTATTAGGGCATAATTTACTATGACGTCTGCATTTGTTTATCCACGCAAAGAAATAAAGTACCTGAGGTTTGGAAACTTGTGGAAAATTAAATCTTCTCCTTTGCTTTTTGCATAACTTTTACTTCTCTTATAACTACATACATACTGTTGTTGTTTACTTCTGTTGTAACCATACATGCAACGATGCCATTATTCTACAAGAAAACAAATAAGTTTGGATGTCTCGCACTTTATAAATACACACGTTGTGCAAAACTCGCATTTTACTAGTTTAGTTACCTCGACAACAAAACTAAAAATAAATAAATAAAATATATTCAACACTAAAGAGCATTACGTTTCAGCATACACAATGAGCAATACTTACAATCCTTATATAGTCCACGACTGTTCGTGAACTAATCTTCTGTGACAGACTTTTCATTTACATGTATATAAATAAACTTTTGAACTTCCTGAGAAATACAGGAATTTTCTACATTAATTACGTCCTTTATACAATTTTTCTACAACGTGTCTTGTATTTGACTCACTTGTTTTCGTATTATGTCGACCACTTTCGCAGATTGGTTGTTTTTGCGAGTGCTAATTTTTAAAACACTTCAAATCAGTTCGATGGGATTTAAGACGCAGTAATATGGGGGCAACCGCAAAACTATGTGCCCTTCTTTATTGGATCATTCATTTACCACGTATTGAACAAGAATATTCTGGCCTTTTATGATTTGTAGCAATGTAGTTCTCCCCTCTTCACGAATTGTTATATTGTTTCTTTCCATACACGCAAGTATATCTGATTTTTTTGACCGATTTGTTGGCTTGCGATTTAATATTCTGGAATGGTGAGGATCACCAAAAGTAAATTACTCCTGGTTCTTCGAGTTGTCGCTAGATGTTATGTCCTTATTGTCCAAAGTGTGTTCTTTTTAGTGCAGATATTCATATTTAAAATCACTCATATAATTAGAGAAATTTTTGCTTTGTAGCATACTCATTTTCCTCCAATGATTGCTTCCAATAGAACTTTTATTAACGTGGTCTTTAAAAAGACATGCGAACGAACTAGCCAAAACACCGAGTGTTTTTTAATAAATAATACCTTATTTCTAAAAATTCAAATTCATACAGATAAAATTCTGATGAAACTATTTACAGATGAAATTATTTACAGACTTTCCAATTTTCTATTATAATTTTTGTTAGATATTCAGTGTTTCAATTCCCATTATTTTACCCTTTATTTTTACAATGACCTTTTAAAGAAAACATATGTTAGGGAACTGAACAAAACAATGTTTAATGAAAAGAAAATATAAAGTAAAATGAAAGAAGTGAAGATTTATTTTAACTGCATTTTCTTTCGGGAAAGTACATGAAATTTTAGAACTTTCTGCTCTATATTGTATCTACTATTTGTATCTATATTGTTCAAAGTGTTTTCCTTTTACTCCAGGTTCATATTTCTCAAAGCACTCATATGATTAGATGAATCATTTTTTCTACCATATGAATAATGAATAATGTTCTCCTATTCCTTGCAATAGAATCTTAACAACGTGTTTTTATGAAAATACCTGCCAGGAAATTGTGTAAAAAAGAAAATATTTGGGTGGATCCATCCTGCAGGTATTAATATGATGTGATAAAAATAACGAAAACTTCTATTTTGCTTACTTATTTTGATATAAATGTATTAAACACCGGTTTCGATTAAATAAATCATCACCAATCTAATCTAGTAAAGGTTTTTAGAATTAAATGATTATTAAACGTTATTAGAAATAAAAATTAAAGGTAAAGAACATAGTATGTAATAAAATTAAACTTACAATCAAAAGAGTGAAAATCTTCCATAGAGACAGGTTAAAAACATATAGGTGTAAATTTGGACGGTAAAAATACTGGAAATAATACAAAATAGACACTATATGAAACACAAAGACAAAGAGACTAGCGGTGCGATGCTTTGAAAACGAAAATACGCACTGAAAACAGAAAATGCACGTGTATAAATAGCTATAACATGTGGTAAACCTGTTCTCAAAATTTAAAATTTATGTTAGAAGCACCGGATATCATAGTGTAGTTTTATATTAAAATATGTACGAATGATGTAAAAATAAGTCATTTCGCACTAACGTTTATGTGCTTTTTTTGCTTTTTTGTAATTTTTGTCCTTGAATTAATATTTTGTGCTTATTTGCATCTTTTTTAATTTTTTTTTAGAAAAAGATGTTTGGAAAAAACTAATGCCAAAGCAGAGAATAAAATGGCAGATTTTTTCCGTGTCTCTATAAAGACGCCACGTTGTAATTTATTTAAAGATTAGATCCTTGTTGCATTATTGCTGTTCCTAATTTTGCCGTTCCTAATGCGATAAAAATACAATATAAAGCAACAGTTGTTTCAAAACAACTTCATTAGGGTCTTTCCACAAAAAATTACTCGTATTTTATTTTGTATCCACAAAATTGTCTTGTACCGGCAATATTTCCGGAGATGTCTTTGGTTGTATCATGAAAAAGAAAATTTGTAGATAAAACTGTATAGTTTTTTGGTTTTCTCTTAAATCACTTGTTCTAAGAACGTATTCTAGACGATTTCTTACAGAAAATTAACTGGTCTTTGCTTTTTTACTTTGTTTTACCGGTGTGATTTTTGATATTTCTTCAAAATTACGTAATCCAAAATAACTTCATTAGGTCCTTTGGCTTTCCGGCGATCGCCGCGTCTGTGAAGCAACTCTCCGTTGACGTTTCGCCGCTCATTGCAGACGGCATCATCAGAACTAACTCATCAGTCAAAGGATATGAACACCGGCCGCGAAAGCCTACAACAACGTTTAACTTCATTAGGGTCTTTGCACCAACAATTACTCGTACTTTATTTTTTATCTCCAAATTTTCTAGTACCTCCAATATTTCCAGAGATTTCTCTGATTATATGAAGAAAAAATAATTTTTAGATAAAACTGAATCGGGGTTGCAATTTTTTGATTTTCTCTTAAACTGCTAATTTTAAGAACATATTCTAACTGGTCTTTGCTTTTTTATTGAATATTTTTTATTCACCTCCTCCACTTTAGGAGCTATATGTTTAATCAAAGTTCTGAAAGATGGAAATAAAATATATCTATAAGGTGGACAATTTTTTAAATTTCTCTCATAATAATAGAATGTGTAAGGAATTGTAGGGAAGTTTCCTAAATAACATTATTTGCTAATTATTTTTTACTTACAAAAATTTTCCGCATCTTTCATATTTTCCGACATATCTTTGATTGCATTAAGTAAATATTTTTTGGATAAAATTGTATCTTTCTGCAGTTTCTAGTTTTTCTCCTAACTTATTGGCGCTATAAATATTTTATATGTAGTTTCTTAGACAGAATTAACATATCTTTCTTTTCTTATAAAAGGTTCTTTATCCACCTCCCCTATTTCAGCAGATATCTTTAAGCAAAGTTACGAAAGCAGCAAAAATTATATGTTTTCGTTAGGCAGAAAATACAATTGTATTTTGTCCGTGTAATTTTTAAAATTTCTTCAAAATTATGTAATTCAAAACAACTTCATTAGATTCTTTGTACTAAAAATTATTCTTTCTTTACTTTTTATCCTAAAAGTTTTCTTGTACCTCGAATATTGTGAGATAAAATTGTAAGGTGTTGTAATCTCTTGTTTTTCTCCTAAATCGTTGGATTTTAAAACATATTCTAGACGATTTCTTACAGAAAATTAACTAGTCTTTCTTTTTCTATTAGGAACTGTCGATGTATTTCTTCTACTTTAGCAGACATCGTCCATCCAAGTTAGGAAATATGTAAATATTATATATTAAAACTTTTCCAATTGGATTTCGTTACAGCAAGCGTGGTGAAACGAACAACGATGTTTAATCTAAGATTTTCTATATTTTAGCTGACAACAATATCTTTTTAAAAGGTCTGATTAAGTTATGGAATTTAGGGAAGTTAGGGAATATTATTATTATACATACTGGGAAGTAGTTTATGTTAGTATATTGGAAAATAATTATTATCTGAATGCAAAAGTTTACATTGTCAAACTTCACGTAGGAAGGGCACGAAAAGATAAAAATATTTTCAATAAGCTGGCGGTTCCGGTTATGCCGGAACTTGACAACAGCTTTGTTAATTTAAATGAAATAACCCCAATTTTATTTTATCTTAATCCATATTTAATTTTTAACAATTTTCGCAATACGTTTGCCAGGTCTAAACGTTATCGTTTTCGAGATATTGAATTTTTCGCCAAAATTATGCAACCGCAGCAACATTTTGAAAAATCGAATTTTCATAATTAGACTTATGCGGTAATGTTCATACTTTATTAACCATTAGTCGAGACATTGAACTTTTCAGAAATACACCAGACGGGACATTCTTACCTACGTTCTTTACAAAATTGAATTTGGAAACTTTAAATGACAAAAAGTAATTTTTTTAAATGATACCTATCAATTATTTTTATCTTATCGAATGTAGAATTAATATCCTCGTTAAACGGTATTGGGTTTCCCTATACCTAGAATGTATCATTTTCTGATGCTTGAAGGTTTTTCGAGCTCTTGCTGCAAAAGCGATCCTTTGACAATACATTCATTGAGTTTCCTACCAATTAGTTATCAATTTTGCCATTAGTAAGTTGGGTTGATTTATTTCATATTTAGGGTGAAAAATCATGTATTATTTGGAAATCGAGTTATCAAGATATTTCACATGTTTAGTTCTTACAATATAATGTAGTTATGGTTTTAGCTTATTTTATGGTAATCTAAGACAAATTACTAAAGAAAGTGATCAAATCGTTCTTCATTTCTTTCTAAAAAAAAATCAGAATGCTTGATTGGACTCCATTGACAGTTACGTTTCGAATTTAAATGTGCACCTATAACCAGTGTTGATGTCGAAAGAAGTTTTTCAAATTATAAAAACATTGTTTTAAGTGATCGACGACAGAACATTACAATGGAACATTTTAATGAACATTTAATAATTTCGTGTTTCAAACAGAAATAATTTTGTTTTTAAATTTTGTTTTTATTAAAAACTGTTAATAAAAAGTTTTTCCTTTTACAAAAATACATGTTTTGATTATTAAATATTATTTTGTAACTATGAATTAAAATGTTTTAAAAG
>JAWQRJ010005386.1:0-10279 GCA_033557515.1 Diorygopyx duplodentatus
GACGAGAACAGAAAACGTTCCTATTAAACTAAATTATTTTAATACTTTCCACATTGTTTTTCTTTTAAAAAATTTATAGACTTAATGCCACATCTTAATAATTATACAGCCAAACATCCCCAGTCCCTCTCATTTTCACATTCTTCTAATTTATTAACTTTGCGTCCCGCATTAACCAATACCGTTTAATGCGAGCCATATTTTCTACTCAGCTTTCGAAAGTTGATATATTACAAGAACAACATAACACATTATGTGAATCCCCTTATACATATTAAATAAAAAATAGTGATAAGTTTGAAAAATAATCATTAGAGTAATGAAAAGAAAATCGGATAAAATGTTTAGCAATACAGTATGGTTGTAGTATATAATATAGTTATCAATAAAAGCGTAAACGAATATACATTGTGGACAGTTCCGTGCAAAAAAAAACTTAAAATAGGAAATCGATTCAGTTTATTAAACTGTATAACTTAAATTTATTTTCCACTACACTGATTGTCCAAGAAAAATGTTACAAGGGTTAATTTTATATTTTAACTGGAACACCGTATATTTTTCAATTCCTCATGAACTTTAGTGGGTTCATTTATCACATATTTTTCGTTATTTAACATTTTTTTTTAGAAATTTGACGTTGGCAGGGCTTCGGAAAATTATATAATATAATATAGCCATTATCTGGTGAAGTTAAATGAGATAGCACATCTCGGTTTTCACTGCCATATTAAGCATGAAAAATAATATAATTTTCTATTTTCAACTTAATGGCTAAATAGATAAATATTTTTAAAATATTCAAAGGGAAATTACAGTCACAGATATCTTGATTTTTTTAATACGACGGTGCAATAATTCTTCAATAAAATTATGTTATCTTTCTTTCGATTTTATTTGGGCATTATTAGGATTATTTCTACCGGTTTTCGAAATACTCCCGATTTTCTCAATATTTGATAGAATTAACTGAATACGCACTGTGTCCAAAGTAAAATTTAATACACCGTGTATTATACCAGAATTTAATGTTGATAAGAGATCGATATGTTGCTGTTTTATTTGAAATATTGTTCCTAAAATTAATTGTAATGAAGCTAGAGAGCTACTGGCTCCATTAATTGTAAAGTTAATTGTAAGCAGCAAGAAAAAATTAGAAGTCGAATGTAATTTATTTACACTTTTAATAAACTCTTTAATTTGTTATTAACACTAAAATTGAGAAGCCACAGTGACATAAGCCAAGAAATTCCTGAACAAGCGATGTTATATATATATTATTCGCCGCGGTTGTAAGCGTTACTTACAACTACCGGCGGAATGGGTTCACTGCGCTTTAGAGAGGAAAGAACTAACTAGGTTTAAACTAGGTGAAATTATACATTATTCATTATTCCTTATTATTATATTCGTATGCTCGGAAGCGCATTCGAAATGCTGTTCTGCAACAAGAGTTCATAGTTGAGTGTACGGTAAATGAAACACTAAGAAATATTAATTTAAACAAATGTTTTTTTTTTCCTATTAGATATACCTCTTTGGCTGTTAAATATCGGTTTAGCCCAATGAACATAAGTGACCATAAAAGTATGAACAAACGTTCATGAAACGACAGTCCAAAACCTAGAAGACCTAGCACAAATGACGAAGCTTCGACTGTAGAAGAAATTGCTTGACAGATCCATACATACATAAGGTACACCACGAGAAACCAACTGGTGTGGTGTGGCTCACTCACACGACATTCTCTAATACTAGTTGATTAATACTTTTTCTTTATACCCTTAGGCAAGAGAAAGTAAAAAGCTAGTTATGCATGGTTGTAATTTTCCAACTATGAAGTAATTCGAGTTTTCAAATAGGCGTTAGACTAGACAAATGACAAACCATCGAAAACAACCAAGTGAAACATAAAAGCTGCAAAAAACGAAAAAAATCGAAATGCAAAATGAAGATGTTCCTGTAAATTTGACAACGAGACTCGCACGAAAGAGTTTGTTAATGTAAACACAATTTCAAAATATTCTATTTTCAAGAGATGTAAATCGAAAAGTAAGAAGTTTAAGAGATATTTTAAGGTTAAATGGAAAATTAAGGAAGAGCCGAAGGATAATGTGATAAAGAAAAGCGACTTGATTAAAGAAATTGATATCATGAAAGACAGTTTTAGTAAATTTAATGAAGAGAGAATCTTAAGTAAAACTACTGAAGAATTTAATTAATTAAGTTAACGGAAAATCCTGGGGATGTGCAACATTGACTGTATTACACGTAATTCCAAGAAAGCTTTTAGGAATTTGACAGGAGCACACAATTATAAATATTTTTTTATTCGTTTTTGAATGAACTATCAGCAGCTGTTTAGAAATCATGCAAAAAAATATTCCTTTTAATAATAAACTTTATTCCTTCACAAATGCCGCTTTTTGTAAATAAAATATGTCCAATAACTCCTAAACTACGCTAGTTTGCCCAAGTGCATGTTTAATAAGATGAACCATAAATTCGACAATGAATTCAAAATTGTACTAATATACAGGATGTTCATGCAACATGCAACTTTTATTTGAATCCTTTATGCCCAAAATAATTAGAAATAGGAGAAGAGTTGACCTCAGGCAGAGGTATCAAAATTTAGGACCGAATGCAATACTTTTTCTTTATACCCATAGGTAAGAGAAAGTAAAAAGCTAGTTATGCATGGTTGTAATTTTCCAACTATCGCAAACATTTAATATTATAGAGCATTAAGTTTACAACGAAAAAAAAATAGTATTTAAAAAAAAATTCTGTCTAACCGTTTAGCCGCTATCAAAGAGATACCCATAAATACATTTATAACAATTCTATTAATTTCAATTTTATTCCCGAAAGTACTAATTTATAAATATCCATACAAGTATGCAACAGAAATTATTATTCAGAACCCGTTTTTGCATTTGATGTCTCTGCCTCAGCTGTCATATTAATTCAAAAGGATCGCCTATTTGTAATGTATTCGTTACTCAGCATGCGAACTTCTGCATATTTACTGGCAGATTATGCGCTCAAATGTTTTGCAGCCAAGCATAAAAACATAACGTTGTTTTGTGCAGATACACATACTTGTTTATATTTTCATGTTTTATTTTTAGAATGCGAAAAATTATTTCATACATTTCTACCACACACCTTCTAATTACGTCAAAGACTACTTAACATTCATGATACACCGTCGCTTAAAAATTAAAATATAAACAGACATAGTATACTTCGATATCTATTTCGAGCCATTAATAACTACACTAACATTTCCGGTGGTAATTGAATAAAACGGAACACGGTAAACTGTACGCCAAACCACGCGACACTTCAACAACACGTGAACTACTTAATTATTTTCGTTACAATCTGGTAAATTGCGGGCACACGCTGGAAATTGAATCGGGGTGGGGAAAATTACAGCACTGAAGTTGTTACCGGTCAACTAGCCGTATTTCAGCGTTATAACGGGACCAACATTTGCAGGTGCAACACATTTTCTCGCCAACGAAAATGCACACAAAACTGCGTCCCCACATTTGAACCCACGCAACTTTAATGGGCAGAGATGGAAAAACAGCGGAGGTAACGTTATACCGCACACTGGCTGTGTTTGGCCAAAAACAATTTTCCACTTTAGTGAACCACGAGTTCGCTTTACTCGGTGGGGTTTCGTCTGTATTGGTTTGGATTGACTAACTGAAGAAAAAAAACACAATGGAAAAATTGATCAGTGGCAAAGCGAGAATTGAAAGTGCACTTTTTTAATCTTACTCGAGAATACATACAACCCGTTGTTACTTTCCCTTACCCTAAAGGTGTTCCATTTAAATCGTTTACATGGAACACCCTGTATATTATTACATTTTTCAGTTCCTTGTCAACTTGAAGTGTAAAAGTAATAAACAGCTCACCATCTGTTATTCATATATGTCGTATATCTAATTATAAATAATTCCAAAAAGAAGTTAAGCAAATGACGGAAATAACCGACAGGTTGATATTGCAACTAAATTTTAAAAATATTCACTTGTTTATCCTGTATATAAACTTCAACCTCAACTTTCAAGAACTTGACGATAAAGTTCCAGAATTTCCAACTTAGAATAAGCTATTACTTTATAGATAACGTGATTAATATGGAAATTTTAGACATTACGTTCCTCAGTACCAAGGTCTAGTTTAGTTTTACTGGGGGTTTAGTAAGTTAATAAACTCTTAAAATAAAACTCTCGTGCACAGAAAATCATAGCCCTACGCGTTACTCTAATAGGATTATTTAAATATAAAAAATTGAATATTTTATTTGCTATTTTTCAAAATTTAATATTCATTGTTTTTAATATTTTTTTCTCGAACAACGTCCAAAATACTAAATATTCTGGTTCCTATTAAAATGAATGTCCGCCTCTACATAGAACTGTTAAATAAATACACAGATATGTCAAAAATTGCCTTTTATCTTTAAGGCATTTCCTTCAAGGAAATAATTTCCATGGTCGGCATTTATGGAAAATTATCCGCAAATATGAAAAATATTTAAGAAAGTTTTGCAATGCCATACAGAAATAGTAAATAAAGCGTGAACATGAATATTTTCAAGGAAAAAATATAATTGTTAATGCAAATAGAGAATGTCGGGTTTTTGCAAATAAAATATAAGTAGAAAAAGTACCGTTATTTGTAAACAGTATTCTACGATAAAATAGAAAATCTACCATACAATAATTTTATCTTCTATTCTTTTATGTTTATAAGAGGAAGGAATCCTCTTATGTTGAAGTTTACTTCTATCTTTTTTCCTACTGAGGAAAAACAACATTACATAATTTCACACCGAATGCATAAACATGTTTGCTATTCCTGTAAAATAAACATGATTTATTGAGACTTTATCATAAAAGAAGAGTTCCTTCCATATTGTCTCGTTTAGTTGTAGGAATTTCATTAAAATTACCCTCAATCATAAATAGACCCTCGATTGCAGTAATCCCTTCTGGTTTCGTTGTTATTAACGAGGAAAGATCGCGTCACCAAAGGAAAGTGTTACCAATAGACTCATTGTCGGTGCGCTGGCATTCGCCCAACTGCTTTGTTTCAACAATGGCATTCAGGGTGCCAAGTTCCCAGAAGTTTCCTCGCCGCTATTACTGGACTAAAGTTCGGCCGATGAAGTTTCCGTGCACGTTTGCGCAAAATAAACGTTATACATTCTCAGAGGTGTTTGTGAGACCAAGAGAAATCGGATATTAATCATAACTTCCTCAGTCTTCTTTCTTTTATAGTCAGAAAATACCCGTGTATATCAAGGAAATATGTATGTATGTATAAACTTAATAGCCTCATAAATACAAGGTGCGTTCACTTGTATAAGCTTCCAGTTCAGAATAAGCATCCAGCAGTATAAGCTGCGAGCTATGTTCACTAACACTGCGCGAATGCCTATAGATTTATATGACAATCGAGCCCAACACAGCTTGGAGCTTACTAAATCGAAACCACTGGTAATATCCTGTTAAATATTACGATCTCCTCAATAAAATATGCTAAAATGAAAACCTCTGCTGATTTATTTTTTCTTGAACCATAATCTTAGGAGTATTTGGATATGGGTATTTTTCAAAATTCGTTGACTCGAATTAATCTTCCTAGATAATAAAAAGAAAAGTAAATCCTAGTAGATAATGCTGTGGATGCACAGTCGCCTTTTTAATTGTAAAATACGTGTTGTGACACCTCTTTTGCAATTTTTTTCGACTTCAGAAATACATAACGATTGGAGTGAATCTTGGAGTAACTCATTATAGAGGACCTCTAAAATTTAAAAAATACAAACCATCAACTTAAGTGATTTTATTGCAATTATCTTTATCCATTAAAATTCATGGAAACAAAATTCCAAACACTACCATCATAACAGTTTCCTGTTTTTCTTCGTCTTCACAGTCTCTTGTTTTGGAAAAATATGGCTTATTTTTGCGACGCAAACTTGTTTATAACATATAATAACCTCACAAATAAATAACCACATAGATATACGTATTTTACGATTATGTATATAAGAAATTTTTTCCCTACTCTTCCCTACTCTATAATCTTCAGTTATAATTTGGAGTAAAGTTTACTGTATCATTGTCCTTTGTTATTGCGGAGTATAAGTACGTTTTATTAATAAACCGTTATAACTGTCGTTTAAAATGGGAAAAGTTAACATACCGAATGTTATAAAAATGTTAATAAGATCCTTTTAAATAACCACCACACCACTGATTCACCTGCAATACCCGAACAAACTGAATTACACGACGCTCTGAAAGATATTGCTATAAGAGCACAATAAAAAAGGTAAACTCGCTGAACCTCATGATTCACAATTTGTTGGGCAAGAAATAGAGGGTGCAGAAAATATAATATATAAATATAATAAATGAAGATAATACCTGTGACGACGGCGGAAATGTTATAGATATGGATTACAAGGTTAAAGCTGAAGCCGGTGCTGTCACAATGGCAGTTCTATTTCCAAAGAATATTGTGCACTGACAGGAAGTATTAGGAATTAGCGCTAAATATCTTCGAAATGCATTCATCTTTCTCGAATTCAAAACATCAGTGTTAATTTAACAGTAAGAATCAAATTCAAATTATTTCCCAATAGCACCAACTCTCAGAAAATAAATATCACAAATTAAAACCAGTATTCATTGTAAGGTTGACTGCAACTTGTAACTTAAATAAATAAATGTTACAAAGAGAACAAATTGAGATAGATATCAGTTAGAGAATAAACATTCTTTCAAATGATAATAAATAATTAATTACAGCAACTATAGACGTTTAATAGTGATTTTTCCAAAAGTATAGTTGGTAGCAATGAAGTACACTGAAGTACCTCTGAAGTACTCGCTGTTACTACTTGTCAAAATGTGCTACAAACAAGTTAAATGTTACGTTTTGACGACTGGCAGGGTCCGATTCTTTACGTTTTAGTAATCGGTTTTCAACATAAAAAGGGTTGCTAGGTACATAAAATAACCGCAGATAGCGAATCTGCTTATAAGTATGAACCCGCCGTGCTCTTATGTTGAGTTTTCTTTCCTCCCTTTGGTACCGGGCTGCCCGAATGAGTGCCCGGCAGGTTGGAAGTCCCTATCGACTTTGGCCCTACACGACGGATCGCACAACACGAGGACACGCTGTTCTTTCACTTACCGAGCCTGACACAACCGAGGAAAACGGTGTACGGGATATCGTGTTACAGGAAAATACCGGTGGAAAATTAGAAGAATACAACGGCGGACATTACAAGAAGGACCGTGCAGAAGTCGGTATGAGAACTAAGTATGTGATTACCCGACTCTCACTCTTATTTTATTCACTAAAGAACTGCAATCCCTTTTTCAGACGTCGTTTATTCCTGAATAACCTCCGAAAAATTCAGTTAACAGATGCCAAGAGTTTACCTAATACGACACGAGATGTCCGAAGCGGTGTCAATCCGATAAAAGAATTTTGAAAGCCAAATAATAAATCTTACCTGAAAGAGAGTAGAAAAGAATAGGAGTTCATTCCAAAATCACTTCAACAATTGTCAAAAATATGTAGATATATACAAGTTTACTATTTAGCGTATTTTTCTAATCTAATTAGAAAAATGGTTTAATCGTTTAATCACTTACGTCTCGGCGTTGAGTAAAAAGTGTGGCGAGATTCCTACAAGCGTCTAACGCATGAAATTTTGTAATTTTTTTATGCTTCGGTGGCACTTCTTACAGATTATGTTTTTAATGTACTCCCACAAAAAAAACGAAGGGATCGATGTCCAGGAATCTAGCCGCCCAAAGAATCCGTATATGCCCATCCAATTTTCCTCAAGTAAAGAATTTAAATAGTCATGCCCACTCGTGCGTTGTGGGCAGGAGCGCCGCTTTGTTGTAAAATTATTCTCTTATAATATTTACTTGCATGTCATCCATGAAAGATTTAATATATTTACAGAGAATATTGACGTAGGTTCCGCCCATTAGATTTTTCAGGTAGAAATGTGGTCCTGAAATTCTTCCATATATGAATCTTACCTGTACATTTATACCGAATCTACCTTATCGATATTTATTTACTGTTACATATGGGTTTTCTAACGCCCAGAGCAAATTGCTGAAGTCACATTGCCGCACCACTATGTTAAGCTAATGTCAGTTTTTGTAAAAGATGACCAATAACTCCTAAACGGTGCGACTTTGGTCAAATGCATGTGTAATAAAATAGACCATAAATTCCATAAGGAACCCAAAAATGTAATAATATACAGAGGTATATATGAAAATACTTCTAGAAGAGAGAGACTGAAACCATGCAGCTTTTATTTGAAACTTTTTTTCCTAAAAGGATTAGAAATGGTAGAAGTGTGGACCACACACTAATTGTAACGGACATCCGGGCGGATGGACGAATGGCCAAAAATGGTACCATTAGTTTTAGAATGCCATCATTCGTCCAGATGTGTCAAAATCTCAACATCGAAATTTTGAACCGAATGCATAACTTTCTGTTTATGCGAGAGAAAGTAAAAAATGTGAAAATCTTGACAATACCAAAAAAGACAACAGGAATGATAGAGCCTTTGGATGTTTTTGGTTTTAGATTATGGAACAATTTTGTTAGAAATGTTTCCGATGAAGTTCTAATTATGAATTATGACATAGGTTTATACCAAAGGAATGCTATTATGCAATTGCAGTCATTAACTTACAATCAATTCTCTTCGGTAAGATTTTTCAATTTTTTCAAATATTCTTTGTATAAAAGCAGATATCTTTGATAAAGGTCTCCCCAATTTGAAAATCTAGTTAGGTTTTGTTTTCACGAAGACAAAAATCTGTAGCGTTATGTAATATTTGTAATAAGCCTGTTCTCTTGCGATGTTCATGCTGTGAGAAACATATTTGTTTTCAACATTTTTATGAAGACTACCATTATTGTAATAATGACTTCCATAACCGATAGATGATGTGTTTCCCAATGTGTCATATGTCAGTAATATACGTTTCTAATTAAACAATTTTCGTATTTTTAACCGTTTTCGGGATCATGTGGTGAACTCGTCGTGGAATATCAAGTATTTTCAGCAAACATTAAATAATAAAAACTTC
Organism: Diorygopyx duplodentatus; assembly: GCA_033557515.1. Classification (NCBI taxonomy): domain Eukaryota; kingdom Metazoa; phylum Arthropoda; class Insecta; order Coleoptera; family Scarabaeidae; genus Diorygopyx; species Diorygopyx duplodentatus. The sequence continues at coordinate 9,174 of JAWQRJ010005386.1, forward strand.
CATTCGCATTGACAATGAGTTTTATTTTTCCATGTACGCTTTTGTAAGTAAGCTAATTGTAAATCAAAAAATCTCTTAAGTCGACCTTCTTGGGGACGTTCTCCCAATTTTAAGGATTAAAACACACACCAAGGATGGGGAAACATGTCGGATATTTGATTGTACGACACTCAAGAGTTATGAATACAAAATTTGCGCCTTTATAAAGTGTTAAAATAATTTTTTGGCACTAAAAATTGGCCTACACCACAAAAACCAGCGATTGGGCCGCTAAAAAATGTGCAACGTTCGTATCTCAAAGAACTCTATAAATTGATTCGAAATCGATTATTGAAATTTGTTCGAAAACCGTTATATTAGTAAACGCTATTTTCTCATACAACGTTTTTTTTTAAATACGGATGGTTTGAAAAAATGAATCGCCCAGGAAATTTAATGTCGGAGGATGCAGTAAGAGAATCTACATTGCTGGATAATGCACAGTCGATGTTTTCGGAGTATCCAATTTCTTGTACTTTATGTACTTTTTATTTTAAATTATAAAATATTATTGTACAGTAAAGACCTGAATATAACGACCTAGTCTGTTGCGATATAGCGCACTGTACTATTTTGCAATGGTTTGGATGGATGAAAACCACTTCAGCCTTTAGAAACGTTTCAGTGGTTTTATTTTCTGATAAATTTTAATTTAACTTTAAATTCTGATTTTAACTTTAAAATTATTAGAATAATTTAAAAATTAAAATCAATCTTATTAGGGTCGTCATAACACAACTTTAATGTTGTGATAAATACTGTGATAGAAACTTTGTCAGCTTGACGGTCCAGCTGACAAAATAAAAAAATATTATTATTTTGAACAACTGAAATACATGGGAATTTGTTGTTAATTAGCTTATTTTTTAGTTGGTTTCTGCCAGCTTGACCGCTAATCTCGCAAGATTTTTAGACAATGCGTGTTGTAACAAAATGGTAATTACGGTAACTAACTAAAAACTAATTAGCAACAAATTGTCATGCGTCCAGTTTTTCAAGCTGGCAGGCTTGTTCCTGCTAGCGCCATTCCAGCCAGCTTTTCATCAAGCTGGCAGGAACGGCAATTT
>JAWQRJ010005387.1:0-10279 GCA_033557515.1 Diorygopyx duplodentatus
TATATTTAGATTAAATGAGAAAGAATTTGTTTATTTTTCTCAAAAAACCAAATATTTATTTATCATCAAAAATCGCAAAATATTTATTTAAGTACGAAAATATTTATTTAAATAAAGATCTCCTATTAATGAACAACATACTAGTATATACATATTGTACAGTATTTCCACATATAATAAACAAAAATTACGTAATAAATAAAAATGAGGTAATGATAATAATAATTTAAAAGTAGGAAACACTCTGAAAAGTACAATTTGTGATTATTTAAATGAAAAAAATAATGATTCCTAATGTAGTTATGTTTATGCACTCAATTACAAATGTATGTGTTTACTTAATAGTGACATTTGGAGAGATATTTCTATGGCTCTTGCTGTACTTATTTGATTTATTGTTTTTATTTGAATAGCAATAAATTTTCAAAGTACATATTACATTGCATACTGTAATCTATTTTTTATTACATTTATTTGGTGAAAATTTGTTTTGCAAAAAAAATTGCAAATAACTTTTAAACTATACTGTATGTCCCAGGTTAACGTGAATAAAATTAGTAAAATGGTTATGAAAAAAAATCTAAAAAACCATTGGAACCACAGGCCAACTTTGTTTTAAAAAATACATGTATTTATTTATTTTTTACTTTAAATGTCCAATCACTCTTAAAGGTTGCGACTTTGCCCAAATGTATGTTTAATAAAATAATATCTTTAATCGAACTTTGCTTCAGTTACAAGTTGTTTCTTTCGATTTGAATTTGACGCGGACGTAAAATAGTGGCAAATCGCGGTAGTTAATAAACATCTAGGGACTTTAATGGATTCGCCGGTTAACCTCAATGAACACATGATACACTGACGTCATCGCTCGGGTCCTGTCACACTGATACCTAGCTGTCAGAGCTAACATTAAAATTTTTACTCTAATGTACGACTGAAATTTCATAGAACCAACGCAGGCTTATAGCTAATTCGCCTCGTAAGCATAATAGAAATTAGCACCACAGTTTAGAATAAGTTCAAAATAAAAACAAATTGTACAAGCAATAAAAACGATTAAGCTGGAAGCAACAAACAAATGAGATTTCTCTTTACGTTTGTTTCTTTTGTATTCCCCGATTGTTCAACTTGCTTATTCTTCCACTAACCTTCAAAGAGGACAATCAACTTTATTTCTGCACTTAAAGTCCACATATTCTTTATTTGGACTACAGAAACCAACATTACCGTTTTGGACATCTAAGTCGATTTTCTTCTATATACTCAAGACAAGACGTATTCCACGTCTTTCGTATTCGTATTTTTAAATTTCCACTTGGTTTTTCCGTATTCGAAATCAACTTTGTTGTTTTTACACTGCAGTATACACTTAATACTGTCTTTGAATATTTAATAAATACTATAAAAAATTGACAGTTTTTGCTGTCTCTAAAAATCTGAGTGACCTCCTATTTTTTTGTCGCTTTTTCAACTTATAACAATTTTCAACAACTTTCAACTTACTCATGACGTCTAGCCATATGTACGGCCAGCGCCTCCAGCTGTCTCTGCAAGTTCAGATTCCCGCACTCCTTGCAATAGCACATCTATCGAAGCAATCCGAAAAACGCTCAGGCGCGAAACATGGAAACCCCCGTACCGTCTGTGGCGGGCTCAATGCGTGGCACACACGTCGCGGACCGGACGAAAGCGATCTTTTTATCGAGCAAGCGCCGCCTCGGCTGGCAGACGAGTAACCGACGAAAGAAAGAGGCCCGGCGATTCTCTCGCCCCACCAGGTAGACCACCGAGTGGTCTACTGGGGCCGGGGTTTTCAGGGTCCCCGGGTACCTGAGCGCCGTTCTCGCAGGTAGGGAGAGAAGAGACGGTAGTATTCCGATCGCGTTCAGGTAGCCCGAGAACACAAAGAAGGCCGTGCATGCGACGGGAGGAAAGGAAGGGAGAGACAGTTTTACCTGCAGGAGACGTCGGAAAACGTCGTAATAATAACGTGTGTGGGTTATGGGAAAGGCCGGCCTTTCCGTTTCAAATGGGACTTATTCACTGAAAACAAAATAATTTAATAGACACCTGCTTGCTGGATGCAATCACCTTTTTTTTTTTTTAATTAATACGTAATGTTGTTGCCACTTACGCGTTAAGGTATAACTTTGTGTCCAGGTGTATTGTTTTGCCACCTGCCTACGTTCACTTTTTTCTGTTTAGATGCCTAAGAAACCGTTGATCATTTTCACGGTAGGAATCTCATTTTTTGAACAAAAAGAGGAGGTTTCTACTGTTGAATTTTGCGCACCTTTTTTTTGTCACACAGGTAAACGTGGAGAAAATTTCTAAACGTTATTGAACGTTTCATCGTATTTTTACGTTTGGTAGGGGAGCAGTTTTTTTTTTGAACAGCTGTTTCACTCATGGGAAAAGGGTTACTGAAAAAATCTAAATACCAAAAACAGGTTTTCTAGTAGAGGGGTTGTAAAAAAGAATAATTTAAAAATGTTCTGCATCTAAATAGTACTCTCTATACGTTTGGGCGCAAATGAGTGATTATTCGTAATCTTCATGATCCAAGACACGCTTTAATTCATTTGCGCGTGTTGCTAGTGCTGTGCTATTCAGTTTCACATTCACATCGGAACAGTGTTCAAACACAAAACTTCTAAAGCTCCGCGTACACGTGCTAATGTTTATAAACACTCTCGATACACCGAACATAAACAAATTCCTCCTTTTCCAAATAGTTTGGGAGTGAACTTTCCAATTGGCTCCTTCGGAATCATCGACTTCTTTATTAATAGCAACCCCTGGCATAATTCCAATCGACGTCTTACGTCTGGAAGTATTTTGGGGTTCGCTTTTTTTCGAATAGACAAAATCTGCTCGGTTTTTCGCTCCCGTCAGCTGATCCCCGCGACTTTTGGCCAGACTGTATTCATGCCATTACGAATCCACCGAGGGGAAGGCTTTTTTTCAAGCAGGCATTGACTTCGGGCGCAGTCGGCCAGCGCAACTGCGAAGCTCGCGCGCTTCCCCGCGAACGGCGGATGAACGCGCGGTCCGCTGTGGCCAGACGGAGCGGTCCAAGAGGGCTTTGACGGCCTTCCACTGTTGTTTGTTGAGAATCCGTGTGTGCCCTTGAATTCTTGCGTTAAGACCGACAAAGTAAATGGCCATCTACGTACTTATGCAATAATTGAAACCTCCTGCAACGTTTGAAAGGGAAAAGGACGAAAACCATACACGTGCTTTGCCACCAAAGAGGGACAGTAATCCTAATTATAGAACTTTAAAGTTCAAGAACCAGCTGTTCGTGGAGACGATGCCTCAAGTTGTTGTTATGATCGCCGTTTTTATTAAGAAAAAAATATATCTCCCATGGGGGCTATAAATAGATTTAAATGTTCAAAATTCGCTGAGCAGCGATAAGATCGAAATTTGTGTTTACAAACGTGGGAATGCTCTGTAAGAAATTTTATTGTAACGTCTTTGGAAACCGGTTGTAACGTAAGGTTATGCAGAAGAGAAGGGTGCATACAAAATTGATAAGGCTGAAACCCCCAAAATCTTTCTGAGGGTTTCCCTTCACCTAATGGAAGTTTTTTTTCCAATTTCTTCTTCTAAACATTCGTTAAATTAATCACTGCCGTCCAAAATGCTTACGCAGAATTAGATTACGATATTAAAACGAATAAGAATTCCTTGACTCAAACATTAACAATTTTCCTAGAGTCGTATCCTCAAAAATTTCCATCAGTCTTTCTTCATACCCGTAGTAACTACCAGACATTAATAACGTTAGGCATCGCTAATTTCACAACGTCACCTTGGCACCAAAACATTGTAAACTTCTCCTTTACACTTTACATTCGTGTTCGTCGACGCCATTATTTCCATTTCCTATTATTACCTGACCTTTTCCCGTACGGCGAATTTTCTGTATCGTCCTCTATAGTCGTCAAACAATGGTTTTTGTCCGTTTATTCCAGCGCGGGTCGTTTCGAAATTCAGGGTATTCATTGGCGTTTCAGCGCGCATTTTGCAATTGTGATATTTATTTAATTCTTATTGCCTTCTAAAAGTCATCGCGCACTAAAACAGCAGTTGCGACGCCAATAAAAAGTTATTTAGGTTAAACCGGTGGACGATCCCAATAAGACAATATTTAAATATAATTTTTTTATAAATTATCCAACGTTTCGTAACAAAGGCAGTTTTGCAACTCCATTCTTACACTCCGAAGCCCATTCACCGTGTGTTACAAACGTTGGCTTTCAGTTTCGCATGAAAGTTGCCGGGTCTCGTTGCTTTCTACGGCGGCAAAAATGGCGGGCTAGCTATTTCCTGCTGCTTGGCGTTATGTCAACGCCTACGCGACTTAAGACACTTTCGATTTTGCAGAGTGGGCAAAGCGGAATTGGTAACTAGGCGCCACGCGGCGACGTGGGGGCCGATTGTTACTCATTCGGTTGATATTCGGCTCAAGAGCCCCGCAACGTTCGTACGGAGACACGGACTATTCGCACAATTAACTCTAACAATGGACAATGAAGGCTAAGCGTGTGAGAGAAGTCAATTGTTTCGAAGTTGGGCAGTAAGAAGCGGAGTTTTAAGCGAGAATAACGACTGTTGCCTTCTCGGCAGACAACGTGTCTAAAGGAAACGAATCTAAACTTGAATAGAGTATGATTTTTTCTGTAATACACTACCAGACTGGCAGTGCTTGCCAAATTTCGTTGTTGTTTCAGCTATCAATTCCACAATCTTGCACAAAAAGTTTTTTTTGAGTTTGAGTTTTATTCAATCACATCACCAAAATTAAAAAGAAACCTACAAAATTGACTAAATCGAGAAAAAGAACATCGAAAAATCGATACAACAAAACCAACAAAATTGAAAGGATTATAAAATTGATAGCAGCAACAAAAAAGGAAAAAAATAAACAAAAATATATCGACAAATTTAGCAAAATCGAAAAAAAATTACAACTTACAAATTGAAAGAAAATCTATAATCGATAAATTAAACAAAATTGTAAAAAACTAGGTCGCCGAATATCTAAAAAAAATTGCTAAATCAATAAAACGTCAAAATTGACATAAGCAACAAAATCGAAAAAAAAATTAAAAAAATCTTTTTAAAGAAATTAAAATTATAAAAGCCAACAAAAAACCAACTAAATGAAAGGATTATAAAATTGATAGAAACAACAAAAAATAAACAAAAATATATCGATAAATTTAACAAAATCGAAAAAAAGGCAAAATTAATCAAATCGACAAAACTGAGATTACAAATTAATAGAAGCGATAAAATCGAGAGAAAAAACATTCCATAATCGATAAATTGAACAAAATTGTAAAAAGACTAAGTAGCCGAAATCTAAACAAAAATGAAAAATCAATAAAATCGTCAAAATTGACAGAAGCAACAAAATCGAAAAAATTAAAAAAAATCTTTTTAAAAAACTATAAAGCCAACAAAACCAACACAATTGAAAGGATTATAAAATTGATAGAAGCAACAAAAAAGGAAAAAAAATAGACACAAATAAATCAACAAAATCGAAAAAAATGAAGCAAAATAGACAAAATCTGACAGTAAAACGGACAAAATCTAAAAAGGAAGCAACATAAACAAAATCGGCAAAATTAATTAAATAGCCAAAACTGAGGAGATAACAAATTGATAAAAGCGTTAGAATCGAGAAAGAAAACATTCCATAATCGATAGATTGAATAAAATAGTAAAAAGACTAAATAGCCGAAATAAAAAAAAATGGAAAATCAATAAAATCGTCAAAATTGACAGAAGCAACATAATCGAAAAAAATATAAAAATCTTTTAAAAAATGGAAGTTATAAAAGCCAACTAAATGAAAGGATTATAAAATTGATAGAAGCAACAAAAAATAAACAAAAATAAATCGACAAATTTAACAAAATCGAAAAAAATCGGCAAAATTAATCAAATCGACAAAACAAATTGATAGAAGCGATGAAATCGAGAAAGAAAACAATCTATAATCGATAAATTGAACAAAATTGTAAAAAACTAAGCCGCCGAATATCTAAAAAAAATTGACTAAGTCAATAAAATCGTCAAAATTGACAGACAAAATCGAAAAAAAAATTTAAAATCTTTTTAAGCCAAAAAGGAAAAAAAAACAAAAATAAATCGACAAATTTAACAAAATTGAAAAAAAAAACCGCAAAATTAATCAAATCGACAAAACTGAGGAGATTACAATTGATAGAAGCGATAAAATCGAGAAAAAAAACATTCCATAATCGATAAATTGAACAAAATTGTAAAAAGACTAAGTAGCCGAAATCTAAACAAAAATGAAAAATCAATAAAATCGTCAAAATTAACAGAAGCAACAAAATCGAAAAAAGTATAAAAATCTGTTTAAAAAATGGAAACTATAAAGCCAACAAAACCAACACAATTGAAAGGAATATAAAATTGATAGAAGCAACAAAAAAGGGAAAAAAATAAACAAAAATAAATCGACAAATTCAACAAAATCGAAAAAAAATGAAGCAAGATAGACAAAATCTGACAGTAAAACGGACAAAATCGAGAAAGGAAGCAACATAAACAAAATCGGCAAAATTAATTAAATTAAATCGACAAAACTGAGAAGATAACAAATTGATAAAAGCGATCAAATCAAAAAAGACAAAAGCAATAAAATCGAAAAAATTTAATTTTTTTTTAAATGGAAACTATAAAAGCCAACAAAAATGAAAGGATTATAAAATTGATAGAAGCAACAAAAACAGAAACAAATTAACAAAAATAAATCGACAAATTCAACAAAGTCGATAAAAAAATGAAGCAAAATAGACAAAATTTGGCAATAAAACTGACAAAATCGAAAAAAAATATCACAAATTCGATAAATTTGAATAAAAAACAGAGCTGACAAAGTCTGAAGAGACAAAACTGGCAAACGCTACAAAATCAATCCACAGAAGAGGCAAAATCGAGAAAAAACACCCACCCAATCGACAAATCAACACAATCAAAAGCTAAAATTGGAAAAAGGTGAGAAAACAAAATTGTTTTTTTTAGTTTTTCATTGCAAAAAAACGTCAAAATCAATAACATCGAAGAAAACCATTAGGAAATCGTCATTTTCAAGAAATAAACCGGCAAAGTCTACAAAAACGTCAAAATCAACAAAACGCTAAAAACAACACAAACGCGACAAATTAAATAAAACGAAAGAAGCTAAACAGACCAAATTGAGAATAATATCAGGAAATTTGATAAAATAGAAAAATAGACGAAAATCTGTAAAATCAACAATATTGATTGAATCAACTGAAAAGATTACAAAATTGACAGAGCAACAAAATCGAAGAAAAAAATAAACAACAAAAAATCGACAAATTCAACAAAATCGAAAAAAGCAAAACAGATAAAACAAAAATATAATACAAGCAACAAAATCGAAGAAAAGCGAAATATGAAATCAATATAAAATGAAATCAATAAAATCGACAAAATTGAAAATAAAAAGGCGGACAAAATCTAAAGAAAAATAATGGCAAAATGTATAAAATCGAAAAAGAACGAAAAAATCAGGAAAAAACTGCAGAGTCAACAAATCTATAAAATCTAAAAAAATCTAAAAGCAAATAGACAAAATCTAGCAGCTGCAAGAAAATCGAAAAAAAAATCGACAATTTCAACAAAATGGAAACAAGACAAAATTTAGAAAAAGGTAAAAGAAAATTGAAATTTATTTTCTTTTTCTAGTTTTTTACTAAGCTAAACAGTAAAAATCTAAAAAAATAAAACGGGAAAATCTATTTAAAAAAACAGGTAAATCAATCAATTAAATCGGCAAACATTTTTTTTTCGATTTTGTCCAAATTGTTAAAAAAAAATTCGATTTTGTCGATTTAAAACAAAATCGACACAAATTGGACAAAATCGAAAAAAATTAAACAATTTGGACAAAATCGAAAAAGCAAAATAGACAAAATTAAAAAAAGGTACAATGTATAAATTCAATAAAATCGTCAACATCGAATGCCCATTGAAAGCAATGTAGACAAAATCTAAAAAAAATAATGCCCATTAAAAAATGGTAAACTGTGAAATCGACAAAAAAGACAAAATCGATGAAAAATAACAAAACTGACAAAATTGAAGAAAAAAACTACAATATTGACACCAAGCGAAAAAAAATTTAAAAAAATTAAAAAGCCGGACAAAATCTAAAATAATGGCAAAATCTGAAAAATCGAAAAATAACAACAAAATCAGGAAAAACCTGCAAAATCTATAAAATCAATAAATCTATAAAATCGAAAAAAGCAAATAGACAAAACCGAAAAAGATACAAAATTGACAAGCTACAAAATCGAAAAAAAATCGACAATTTCAATAAAATCAAAAACGGACAAAATTTAAAAAAGGTAAAAGAAAACTGAAATTTATATTCTTTTTTCTTAAGTTTTTCACTGCAAAAAAAAACCGGAGAACCAATAAAATCGAAGAAAATCATAAATCATAAACAAAATCGATAAATTCAAGAAAATAAATGGCTAAATCCTAAAACACGGCAAAATCAACAAAAAATCCAAAAAAAAACGACAAATGAATAAAATCCAAACTAAACTAAACAGTAAAAAAATAAAACGGGAAAATCTATTTAAAAAAGACGGGAAAATCAATTAATCGACACATTTTTTTTTTAAATCGACAAGTTCAACAAAATCGAAACAACAACATCGAAACAAATTCAAATAAAAGCAATGTAGACAAGATCTAAAAAAAATATCCATTAAAAAACGGGAAACTCTCAAAATACAACGAAAAATAGTGGCAAAATCTATAAAACCGAAAAAGAACGCCAAAATCTACAGAAACAACAAAATCAGGAAAAACTTGCAAAATATATATTATATTGTAGTATATTGACATAATAATATTACAATATTGACATAGGCGACAAAATTTTTAAAAAAAAGTCCAAAAAAATGATAAAATCTAAAGAAAAATAATGGCAAAATCTATAAAATCGAAAAAAGAACGATAAAATGAAACTTGACAAATCTATAAACAAAATAAAAAAAATCGAAAAAAGCCAAATAGACAAATTGAACAAAGGCGAAGAAAAGCGAAATAAACAAAATCTAAAAAAACGACAAAATTTATGATTATGAAATTAATAAAATCGACAAAATTGAACCGACAAAACAAATATCGACACAAGCGAAAAAAAATTACAAAGACGGACAAAATCTATAAAATCGGAAAAGAACGCCAAAATCAACAAAACGAACAAAATCAGGAAAAACCTGCAAAATCTATAATATTATATTGTAGTATAACTACAATATTGACATAAGCGACAAAAATTTAAAAATTAGTCCAAAAAAATAGACAAAATCTAAAGAAAAATAATGGAAAAATCAATAAAATCGAAAAAAAAACGATAAAATGAACAGAAACAACAAAATCAGGAAAAACCTGCCAAATCTATTAACAAAATCGAAAAAAAGCCAAATAGACAAAATCTTAAAAAATACAACATTTGACAAGCAACAAAATCGAAAAAACCAAAATAGACAAAAAGGTGAAAAAAGGTGATCTAAAATACATAAATTCAATAAAATCGCCAAAATGGAATGAAAGGAAAGTACCAAATCTAAAAAAGTAAAACCAGAAAATTTATTTAAAAAAAGGGAAAATCTAGGAAATCGATAGACAAAAAATTAAAAATCGACAAATTCAACAAAATCGAAATAAAATATAAAAAACTGACAAATTCTACGAAATCAATAAAACTGACAAAATCGAAAAAAAAAACTACAATATTGGAATACTGGCAATGACAAAATCGAAAAAAGAACTATAAAATGAACAGAAACAAAACAAAATCGAGAAAACCTTGCCAAATCTATAAACAAAATCGAAGAAAAAGGTAAACAGACAAAATCTTAAAAATACAACATTGACAAGCAACAAAATCGAAAAAACCAAAACAGACAAAATTTTAAAAAAGGTAACGAAAATATATAAATTCAATAAAATCACCAAAATGGAATAAAAGGAAAGTTCAAAATCTAACAATGTAAAACCAGAAAATCTATAAAAATGAACATCTATGAAATCGATCAAAAAAATCATCAACAAAATATAAAAAACTGACAAATTCTATGAAATCAATAAAAGTGACAATTTTTAAAAAAACTGCAATATTGGAATACTGGTAATGACAAAATCTATAAAATCGAAAAAAGAACGACACAATCAACAGAAA
>JAWQRJ010005388.1:0-10278 GCA_033557515.1 Diorygopyx duplodentatus
TGAGCGACAGAGTGACCATCCAGGAAATCAGGAAGAAAACAAACATCGCCAGCATAACGAAGACTATTCGAACACTAAAATGGTCATGGGGAGGCCATATTGCAAGGAAAAAAAATGAGAGTTGGTGCAAAAGAGTTACAGAGTGGACACCGATGGGGCACATTCGAAGAAGAGGGCGCCAATATAAACGGTGGACAGACGAAATTGTGGCACAGGCGGGAAAACTATGGCTGAGGAAAGCCCAAAACAGGGAAGATTGGGAATCTTTGGGGGAGGCCTTTGCCCAACAAATGGGCTAACAACAGAATAATTTTTATGTTCTTAATTAGTACAATTATTTATTTAAGTCTGCTGTGTACAATCTGTTAATAAAGGCTATTATATATCACTAGATGCAGATCGTATTCGTCATACCTACATGTAACAAATTACTTGTTCGATCAAGTCAGTTCGTATCAATGTCAAGTCAGAGTAATTTCTTTTGCAAAGTAAGAAATTACCTTCGGTAGTCGCCAAAATGGCATTGACTGAAAAGGAAAGAATTACAATATTGATGATGCGAGGATATGGTGACCGCGTGCGGTCCGTCGAACAAGTAGCACTTTGTTTAACAACACTTATGCAGATCGTGAACAAGTTTCAAAGTCTACAGTTCAAAAAACTGTCAGACGATTCGAAGAAACGGGATCTGTCAAGGACCTCCCGCGGAGTAGTAGACCAAAATCAGCGACACATTTCGAAAAAAGTTTAGATGTGATGCAATCATTTCTAGAAAATCGTTATTCCTCGATAAGGAAGGTAGTACAGGCGATTGGAATTAGTACATTTTCCATTCGTAAAATTGTAATGAAAGAAAAATGGCATCCTTTTAAAGTAAAATTTACTCAAGAGCTAGCGGAATGTGATTTCTATAGAAGAAATGAGTTTTGCGATGAAATGACGCGTCGATGCGATAATGACAACACCTTTCTTGATAATATCATTTTTACCGATGAAGCTTCTTTCGAATTAAATGGAACGATAAATCGTCAGAATTTCCGCTGTTGGAGTGACGAGAACCCTCACTGGATACGTGATCTTCACGCACAGTATCCCCAAAAACTGAACGCGTGGACTGGTTTTTGCGAACGTGGTATTTTCGGGCCCATCTTTATCGAAGGAAATTTAAATGTGAACACTTATCTAGATTTATTGCGACATCAAATAGTTCCGGCTATTGATAATTTGTTTGACGGAAATACACAAAATATTTGGTTTGAGCAAGATGGTGCACCGCCACACTATGAAGTAGTAGTACGTAATTTTTAACTAATACTTTCCCAAACCCATGGATAGGAAGACGTGGAGAAATAGAGTGGCCCGCTAGATCACCAGATCTTTCTCCATTGGACTACTTTTTATGGGGGCATGTTAAAAACAATGTATACGCAACGAAACCTGGTAACTTAGGAGAGCTTAGGGAACGCATTACTGGACCAAGTAAATCTTGTCACACCAGAAATGAGACGCAACGTTTTAAACGAATTTTATCTACGATTAGGACATTGTCAAGCAGCAGACGGAAGACAATTTGAACACTAAATTCAGTAAAAACCCGTCTACACACACACGCACGCATATACAGACAGAGAGGGTTTGGAGTCGTTAAATACTGTGGAAGTGACGAACCACGGGGTCCTGATCACTACTGTGATCAGGACCAGGCACACACACACACAGGGGTGTAAAGTCCGACCATGCAACGCGCGGTCGGTACCCACGCGGTACATCCTGGATAATCCTAATGCTGGCAGCATCGTACATTCTAAAGCTCATAACTTAGACAATTCTCAACAAAAACAGGTCATCAAGTAGTGTTTTGGAAAAGGGGTATTCTATGTAAAAAAATCACATTGGCCGTGATCTCGCCTTCACCCCTCCACTCAAAGGCAAACGGATATGATCAGTGAATAGAGCTTTTAAAACTCTACAACTTTGGTTCGAAACATTTTTCTCAAAAACATCTCGTTTTCGAGATATTTGACCGTTCCCAGACTTTTCTCACACCCGGTATGTATGACGACAACACAAAGCATGGCTGACTGGAATCCATAATGCTATGTGGTATATTGTTTAACTAAACTTCAACTGCGTTTATCTCAGAGGTGATGGGTCTTTCCTCAAAAATTAGCTCTCCATCATAATCTTTAACCAAATTGGCTGAAACATGTACGGTTAAAAAGTTTAAGCAGAATTTATGAGTGAAGACTGGCGCCCAGAGTCAGGTTGCCCACCTACGGTAACAAACTTATCCTATATTTTCAATAAGTAGGCCACCTAGATTTTGAGTTATCGTAAAAATCAAAATTAATTTTGCAAATCGAACATCCAGCATTTTACAAACAGAACCATTTTCAAAAAAAAAAGAATAATTAAAGCGAATCACCCTGTATAGCGGACGAATGGTAAAATTAACCTTTAAATTCCTCTTTAAATTTGTAGTAATAGAAAATGTTATTAGTAGACCGCAGTGCTTTTAGGCGAACGAATCCCACTTTTCTCCACTACGCGCTGGGCGGGGTGCAAATTACGCACATGGACGACTCGATAATGCGTACGCAAAATGTGCTCACTTAAGCAGTGACAAGTAAGCAGTACCACCCGTTATCTCGGTTGATATTGATGTGTTTTGTTTCTTTTCTTCGTATTCTGTTAAGTTTTGATTACTAATGTTTGTTTGGAATTTTTGATTTGAAGCATTTCCATATATGGTCAAAGCAACGAAGTTGTTAACAACAACAATACGTAAATATGCTACATATTACGTACATAGCCCATGCATTACATCTTGTATCCAAGATTTTTTTTCCAACTCGACATCTTAATTAGTTGTACCAAGAAATAGTTTTAAAATCGCCTCAGAGGGTAGCTGCGTACATATAAAAATATCCACATCTTCCATTGTCAGCTGCACCTATGATCACCCGTTGGGGTACGTGGTTAGAGGCAACTTTATTTCATTCCGAAAATAATGAACAATATATACCAAATTGCCATCATCTTCCTCCTTTATACAAAAACTTATTAACATACAGAAGATATGGTCTCACGGAAGAAAATTAAAAAAAAAATTATGATTTCTGCTAACAGTATCGTGAGCATAAACACGTGAACATGATACTGGACTGCGCACCGCTACTATGTACGGCTCCTTTCTACAACTCTGTTGTACATACACCTATAAAAAGGTGGGAGGTATTTTTGAATTCGCAGCCTAAAATCACTGCGGTCTAATTGTTAGGTATCTAGTTATAAAGCTTAGCCTATTGTGAGGTAGAGTATTTGTAATATAGAGCTGACCATTGCATAATACAGGTGTCGCGAAAAAAGTATACTTTGGTGTTCTTCAGATTAAACTATGACGATTTAATCCAATTTTTACACCAATTTATCTATATACAAAAAGTGCATCCCCTTTGAGATATCGCCCCCCAAAAATTATCACATTATCGGCAATATCTTGAAAACAAGTTATGACGCTATGCAACTTCAGATTTTTAATTGCAACACCCTGTATATTATTACATTTTTGAGTTTCTTATGAAATTTACGATCTATTTTATTCAACATAAATATGGCCAGAGTTGCACCGTTTAGGAGTCATTAGAGGTTTTTTGCAAAAAAATACATTAGAGTATTTCAGCAAAAAAATCTAATAAAAGTTACAGGACTTAGTCCCTCCATAACATAATGTTATTTTCATATATACAGGCTGTCCCATTTCTTCTAGACGCTATGCATATTGAATTTTTTTAAATGGCCCTGTATTTTCCATAATGTTCGTTTTTTAAGGAATCCTGTATATTATTACATTTTTGGGTCCCTTATGGAATTTATGGTCTATTCTATTCAACACACGTTTGGCCAAAGTCGCAACCTTTAATAGTTATTGGACATTTAAAGATAAAATATTTGGTGTGAAACATTCACAGGACTTTTGCTCACATAATTAATCCCCCCGATCTTTTTTAAACGGTGCGACTTTGGTCAAATACATGTTTAATAAAATCCACCATAAATTCGACAAGAAATTTTAAAAAAATGCGATAATATACAGAGTGTTCCATTTAAAAAACTGAAGTTGCATGGCGTCTAGAAAAAAAATATGAAAATACTTCTAGAAGAAATTGGAACGGAAATAACAAAAATAAAACGAAAATATTTAATTACAAGGCATGGCATTATGGCTTATAACGTGTGTAATAATAAATTTCCATTTGCAGTTGGCGCTGAAATTCAAACGTCTGTCTCGCATGCCTGCAATTTGCTGTCACTTGTGAATGTCAGAAATAAAACCTAACCTACAAAGAATAAAGACAACTTTTATAATGAGAATATTTAGTTGTTTAATTTAGGATGATCATTGAACAGCGATTAAATAATTCATAATAAGTGCTGGAAATGACCGGCACTTTCCTGAACGCACAGTTGAGTTCTTCGCTAACCCCGTCAATCACATGTTGCAACAGTTCTGGAAAATTGTTTATTTCTTCACATTTGGTAGTGATTCGTTCGGTAAGCTCTTGTAAATTATTAATGGTAGTTTTGAAAATACTGTTTTTAAGATGGGGCCATAAGAAAAAATCAAGTGGGGTTAGGTCGCAAGATCTCGGAGGCCATGGGTTTGCTGTATTTCGTCTAATTAATCGATGGTCATAAAACTCTTGTAAATACTGGATTGTGGTCTGATCTGTGAGAGCTGTAGCCCCATCCTGCTGGTAATAACCGAAATGCAGCTCGTCATCATGCATTTGGTCGATGAATGCATTGAGAATTTCGTCTCGATATCTTTGTGCTATAAGTGTAGCGTTGAAAAAAATTGGACCAACTAAGCGTCGTCGACTTGGGCCAACCCAAACGCCTACTTTTTGTGGATGAAGAGGTGTTTCGACGAAAAAGTGTGGATTTTCAGCGCTCACATTTTGATATTTTGGGAGTTTGCATAACCTGAGAAATGGAACCAGGCTTCATCCGAAAAGAAAGTTCGATTTAAAACACCATCGTCTACGTTAGCGAGAAACCAACGACCAAATTTTTCTCTTTTCTCATAATCGGTTGGTAAAATCTGCTGAACAGAGGTCAAACGATATGGGTGTAAATGTATAGAGAAATTCTTGGCCTATTCTCAACAATTTGTCGAACATTTTCAACTACTTCTGGAGTTCTTTTCTTTGGGCGGGCGCTACCTTGTTTTCTCTGTACACTTCCAGTTTTGCGAAATAAACTTAGAGAATGCATCAGAGTATCATAAAAGTCTTTATAAAGCAACGGTACTGCAGGAAGTTTTTCTTGGAATTCTGTCATACAACCTTCTATTGAATAATGCCAATCGTCATCAATTGTTTCTAGAACGAAAATACGCCTCTAACATAAATGCTTTTTGGATTACAGTGAAAACCATTGTGAATATAATAAATTGTCACAAAATAATATTGTTTAATTTGAGGATGTCATTAATAATTTTTGATCAATCAAAGTAGTGTCTTTTTTTTTCAAAGCCTACTGCAAATGGAAATTTATTCTTCCACACGTTATAAATTGCTGCATTATACAATATCTTTTGATATTTTCTTTCCTTTTTTTTCTTTGTGGGATGTTTTTTTGTTTGCATATGAGGGTATGTGATTATTTTTAATTATATTGAATTGGCATAATACCTGGTTTTATGGTGTTTAAAATTGAACATTTAAATGTACATTCTATAATACCTGCAATTATTTTTTTAATCTACGAGATTTGATCTTTCCAAACGATTCTGATTTTTTTGGTGTCACAAAAACGTGGTTATCCCCAGACAGTGATGTACAAAACATCTGTATTAATAGATACAGCTTTTATCATATTGCTAGGAATACTGGACGTGGAGGAATTGGTTTTTATTTAAAAAATTCTTATATCTTTCAAGTTATTTTGGAGAAGATAAAGGAAAGTACAGAGCAGTTATGGATAAAATTAAATATATCGAAACTGGTGGTTTTACCTTATATCGTCCTATTGGCCCAATTTCAAATTTTAGCACAAATTTTGAAGACACTCTGTCTATAATTTTTCCACTATGTGATCAGTTTTTTTTAATATCAATGTTTTTGATTTTGTAACTCATATTACTCTAAATTTACTAAATAACTTACTGATTTCGTGATTACTGGCGAAATTGCTGGATTCTGCAACAAGAAAAGCTTTGATTTCTCTGATGCATTAAATAATGCTAATGATATAAATAACTTTTTCTTTTCGGTTCAGAGTGACACATTTCCTAATCTCGAACGTATGCAGTTCTGTAATAATAACCTCAATAGGAATAATCGTACTAAATTCGCCTTTAAGGAGGTGGCAGAAGTGAAATTGTTAAAGTAATATAGTTTTTCTTCAAATGCTACTGGTTTCGACGGAATAGGCTGCACATAATCAAAATTTATTGCCCTTTTTGATCCCTTATATAATCTAAATCTTACAATTATAGGAGGCCTTTATTGAATTCACAAAATCTAAAGTTTCCAAATATTACATTCACCACTTTGAGTTGTACACTTAATATTTGAATTCAGTACGTTTGTAATTCAACACAAAATTGTTTTCTTAAAAAAATCACTAAATAAACAATTAACATTTCTAATGGCCCATACATATTTACTAAATATACAAGTTAACACGATTCAATAAAAACTATCTTACTTTGGGATAAATGACCCATACGTTGGGAACATCTGATCCTATCGTGTAAGATATTCACAGGACGTCAGTTTCTATTGGTCCGAATTATCAAGAAAATATGCATTGTTCGCACAACTCAAATGGCATAGTTAAATTAAATTAGGTATGTCCCTATAGGTATCCTTATAAGAGGATTTCTCACCGCTATGGCACTAGAACCTGTTTGACGAGCTGACTTGTTACTTCGCTACCTTTTCGAGGAGGCCGTAGCAAACGTTGCTCCATATTTTTCTTGGATCTTAATGAATCGAAGTCTTTTATGCAGTTGGTAGGTAATAGGCTAATCAGGTTTCCTTAAAATAATTGTAAATAATCCAAACGACGTTACCGTAAACACATGAAACCTAGCTTTGGCATGGAAGACTCCTTTCGGAGAAAAATCCTTTTTGTTTCTGTTGAACCCTGTTTGATGCGTATAATCAAAATTATAAACGACTCATCGTACATCGTACTCAAACTCCAGGCTCCGAAGCCGGCATCACGTTAATAACGCAGGCCTCCTAAAAGCTCTAGGCTGTAAGTGTGAAATATTGCGATTGTTGGAGAAGGAAGCACACTGAACGTAGTCGACGTATCTTGTGTCCCCGAGAGACCCCGCAGGCGGCATCTGTTCTTATTATTCCGTAGTGCCAAAAACTGTTTAGAAGCCGTATTCCTGGGGCAATAATAAACACCCCTAAACCGAAAAGGACTCGACTCTTGCGCACCCGGTGTTTATTAAATATAATCAATAACGAGTTTACCTCTGATATTTATTGGCACGGCGTGATGAGAAATCGCTGTGAGATATAGTGGCCATTATGCAGTCCTCCCCATTTGGGAGTGCTATTCTAAGGCCACTCTAAAGGCATTACACGGTTGTTATTGTTGCACTTAAGGCGGCACTATATTTAGATGTGGCGGTTCTAACATTCCCATCAACATTTATATGACGGATTCCCAATTAATTTTCGTTTCGTTTTTATTATCACGGCGGTTATTAATTTATAAGCCGCGTGGAGTACACAATGAGATAATCCGGTAATAATCTACCAAAATTTATTGATTTCGACGAACCCGCTTATCTCCAAGCCTAAAAAAACATTATATTTATAGTACGATATAAACGTTCCAGACTGCACGTCTCCAGTCCCCCCTCCATTAAACATTTCAACCTCCCCACTTCTGCAAAGTACACAAAAGGTGTAATTATACTTGGAAATATAGCAATGACATCGTGTTGGAACAGTAAGTGATTCTAAGTCGCAATACTTACGATAGTCGTTTCAACGTCATAAGCATGCCAATGAACTTGAATGGAAAATGCTACGTTTTGTTTCTATGCAAATTAAGGTAAACTTAAAATGACTACAATGATCTGTGCAATACTGATTTCTTGAGGTCATAGGCGTCTGTACACAAACTCAAATTAAGCAATGTTAAGAGGTAGTAAAAGAGTAGATATCAATTATGGTAGAATAAGTTTCAAAATGGAGAAAGTATATTCCGATGGCCGAAATTAGAATTTTTATTAATCTTAAAAAAGGAATGTCCAAAATGGCAAAAGATAAAAAAAAACGAATTGCTTAAACACGAACGACACTGTTATGAAATATAAGTTTTAAGTTTGTACCCTTAAAACTTTAATCAATATGTTATAAATTTTCCTTTCTTTCCAAAAATAGATGTCTTATTTAATAAGACATCTAATAATTTAATAAATTTATGAACAGACGTGTATCGTTTTGTTTCCAGTTTCATATTATAATCCTAATTTCAGAACATTGTATCTAATTACGTTCTAAAATTAGCGTAGGATTTAGAAGTATTTAAACCATAATCAAGTAACAATATATTTGTTCTAATTATAAGTACATTTAGTTTAGGACATTCGTTCTTTCAGTGGGCACCGACTATTATCAATCATCCTAAAATAGAAATTTCTCTCACAAATTTAAAAATACACCCGTTCAACGTCAACCAAAATAATGGATCACCTAAAATAAATCTGCATCGTTATCAAACATTTTTCACACTACTCGCATCAGTCATTTTTCCCCAACACCACCTTTTTGAGATCGTTATTTCTAGTGCCCTGTTTTATCCTATTTTTACCGTCTTTTTTAAATTTAAAAGTCGTGGACGTCCTATTTTTAAAATGTCGCGGACGCGTTAACGAGCGTGAGCAATTAATGGAAGTAGGACTTCAGTGCCAATGTCGACGTACGTCTGCCGCAAAAGTAAAGTTTGACAGCTGCAGTACACAAATCTCGCCCGGGACCACTACATACTTCGCTAGCCAGATGTTCATACTGGCGTTCACCCCCAAGCGCACGCAAGTGAATGACAGGGCACGTGTCAGTATTGAATGTTTTCAATTTATATTAGATACAACTGCAGCCCTAAACAGTAGTTCCTATTCTATGAACCCCATTACACCATACCAACCTACAATACATTTGAGGACTGCTGACACATAGATTCATTTTTATTGCCTGTCTCTAGAATGGGGGAAGATGAATATTGCAAAATCCCTTTCTGTTGTGTTGCAAATCATTAATAATGACGTCATCGTATAATGGCGCGTGTCGAAAATTGGCAGGACACTAATCGAACAAAATCTGTATGATGTTCGAGATCTATTTTTGTGAAAAAATCTACTTTATATGCGTACTACATATCTCGTTATAATTTGAGTGAATTCTGAACTGAACGCGATATGACGTATGAATAATTTATTATTATTGCACATGACGTCAATTCTCATTTCATATTCCGTATGTCTGAGTAGCCAGAGAGCAATATATCCCGCCGAAATTGGATACCTCTGCTTGAATATTAGAAAATTACATGCCTTGAAAATACGATACAGGCTGTCCCAGAACTCTCACCATAGCCGAAAATGGAAGATTCCTCATGAAAAACTAGGTATGTACATAAGTGGTACACAGAAGACATCCAGATAGTCATGTGATTTTAAGACTAATACATAAACAGTGTTAAAATATAATGTGCTCCAGGGTAGATATAATTTTAAAATCGACTGAAAAGTTTTACAATAATACTACTATTATTACTAATACTACTACTAATATAGATATAGAACGAGATAATCTGTTAGAGCGTTCTACAGGTTGGTATAAAGAGGTAAGCAGTAGGGAAAATATCAACTTTTATTATTTATAAAACAGAGAAAGTAAAATTTATGCTTAAAAAAATAATTGATTTAGGTTCATTTAATTACCGTTACCCTAAAAATAAATAAACCCCGTCAAGTTTTTGAACTACCATGCAATGTTAAATCAAATTTAATTAAACTTTAATAGTTTATCAAGGTACCTTAGAAAGTTTCTAGCCTCACAACAATGCCGCGCATTCTTTTGTTTATGGTGACATTGTAAATGTTAAAATTTATTTCTTGTGATTAATTTTTGCGAAAAATGGCACCTTTAAGCGAAACCGAACGTATTGAAGTTTTAATGATGATAGGGTATGGTGATAGAATGCGAAGTTTTGCCGAAGTGATGAACATTTTTAATGAATCGC